>JAHZNE010000639.1:0-45226 GCA_027744055.1 Callyntrura sp. NNG-2020
TACTCCTCGATTAAACTCCCAAAGTCAATTCTGGCCCCGCCAATACTTGTCCTTGTCACCTTCAATTAAATACGATTTGCTGAAATAGATTCTCGATCTTTTCACCGAATTCTACCGTTTTCTCCGGCGGTGATGAAAGCAAAGATAAATAAAGCTTGTATTGTACTTTGTGGTAAACACTGAATAATAATATGAGGTGGGGAAAACTCGATATCGCCACCAAAGATTCCCCACAGAACTATTTCACTTTGCAACAGTATATGTATTGCAGTTACAGTAGAAATCAACTGGTGCAATCCTATACCGGAGCAGGCTTGTGGTTAGACTTTCAAATGATATAGAAGTGTGAAGCCTGGAAAAATGCAAATGTTTTTGTTATCACTCCAGAATATTGTTCTGTCTACGAATCTTGCCTCCCTTTTTCACCCGTTGTGTCGTCAACCGTGGTAGAAGAAGAACCAGTGTAGCAGTTAATTCTGAAAAGCAAACCTCCTACAAAAGCTGATGATAGACTAAGGGAGGAAGAGACCAGCAAATGCCTGGCGGTACAGGAGGATGGTGATGAACAATAAGGATAACACACAAATGATGTCGCTGCTGCTGTTGATGCTGAAGAGATGAAAGCAAAAGTGCTGCTGGAGAAGGTAGTGTTATTGTTGCTGCCGCCACTATTGTTATTGTTATCGAAAGCGGGAGTGTTTTTTCTGCCAACTAAACCACCATTAACACAGTTAATATTGTAGTTGTAACTATTATTGTTATTACAAGCTGAAGAATTACCAATGGAACAGTCTTGCCGCATGGTGACGATAATCTTAACGTTCAAATTGGTAATTTTCCCCCTTTACCGAATAAAATTCAATGGCCACTTTTTAATACTTCAGCGTGGCTTCATTTATTTCGGTACTTGAAGTGGAAACATGTCCTTTTTCCAATGTTAAATTTGAATTGATTACGGTAACTAAAATTTAAAAGAAGCTTAAAATAGACGAGAGTATGAAACAGTAGCAGTGTTACAGAAAGCTAAAGGAAAAAAGCACCATTTTTTTCAAAAGTTAGTAACTGAATGGTATTTTAAGCTTCGTTCAGTGAGTTAGTAGCAGTAGTAGCCAGAAAAAATAATGGTAGTGGTAGTAGTAGTAGCACAGAGTGCGCGTTTGTTTAGTAATCACATGTAAATCCCTCGGTGAAAGCTTAAGACTGACTGTCAGAGCCTGAGGAAGAGTGAGCGTCGTTGTTCTCCTCCTCGCGGAATTCGTAGTTGAGTCAAACGAAGCTAGCCAACCTGAACCTCCCTTCATATTGCAATATACCCAATAAAAAAGCTAACAATTTCTTGTTTCCCATCCACCTTCCCTGCTAACAACAACTAACTATACAGCTCACTCTCATCTCTCTTTCTCCCTGTATATAAAAGGGGAGATGCATGAGAATAAGAGAATCCATGCACATCATCACATGCACAGACACATTCACGTACAACCACATTTCCAGAGAGTACAAAAGTGGCAGATCGGGAAAGACGCACGTACGACAACGTTGCGTCCGTGTGTTTCTTCTAATCAGAGTGGGAAAGGAGGAAGCCCAGAAAAATGTATGTGTGCCTACGAATGGGAAAAAGGTGGGCTGTGCTGTACAAGTGGCTGTTATCGCCATTGCAAGTAATGCATGATGATATATGTAGAGTAGGAAATGGGAGAAAAAGGCATCCGCTAACAACTCGACTAGGAGAAAGCCAACCACGGTGAAATAAGGAGAAACCGTATACATGACATGTAATATTCGAGGAATTCGAAGGAATTGATAGTAGTTTTTTAAAAGAACATTTTATTTAGGTGGTTCGAGATGGAGATGAAACAAAATTGCAGTTTCGCAAAAGAAGATTATGCCATGCTTGATGATTGAAGACATCGTGGCAGCAGCATCGCAAATGTTGCAATTTCGGATTGTGAGTCAAGAAGAGTCAATACTGCCAACGTAGGAGAATTACAAGGGTGCCGCTGGCTTTGGCAAGAGTCATCGAAACATCGATCATACATATAATAAAATGTAAATCCAGCAAGTGTGGAGAGTGGAGACAGACTTTTCGTTATGCTGATTCGAAAAAAATGGAGGGTTACAGTCAATGCTATATATTCCTGTGTTACATATAATGATTTTAGCTTAAAAATGCTGAATGGAATCTCTTATGCAACTGTAATCAATTAGGGTTAATTGACAAGCTTTACAGTTCAACTGGCTTCTCTGATAAATTATGTCACGTTGCGCAACATGCCCATTGACGCTTTAATGAAAGGAAAATGTTACATCCTCGATCCGTATCTTTGAAGAATGTAAATGAAGAGCTGACGATAATGAGCTTAGGTTTATTCAATAGAAACGCCAGATTACAGGGGGATATTTAACAAATAATTTTAACAAGCAAAGGCACAAAGATAATTCAGGTAGGTCTAGTATCGATATACATACAAAAATGATACCCACAACGGTGGCAGATGATGGTAGTGTGACCCACACACACTTCCATTATTTATTAGTTTCGGTTTGTCTGTTTGTCAAACTGAATCTTTTAACTCTTGTTTCCCAAACCGACACCAATACATTATTGTCTTCCACCCAAGCTATTTCAAGTATGTCTTTCTGTTTAATGTATTAAACATGTTGGTCGTGATGTGATGCTGATGGCAATGAGATGTATGCTCGACCGCCAGAAAAAATATATGACGAGGTGGGGAAAATGGAAAACAGCCAGACTCCCATTTCTCCCTTATACTCCCTTTTCCCACACCATTCCTCTGCCGATATACAAGATACGTACGTATGTACTACACCACCACCTACTAACCTCGTACCTGAACGGGAACGTGAACAAATTCTAAAAAGGAGAGAATCGTTTCTGTTACGGTTGCACGGAAAGAATAAAATAAGATTAAGACAGCTCGGGATAGATAATAAAACAGAAACTACAAGCTTTCTCAGACACACACACACACACACACACACAATACAATACAGTATCAACATAAACAAGAGAACAGCATGAAAAAATGATGATAAAAAATACAAGCGCTTCACCCTTTCATCTCCACACCACTTGTGACTCGTTCCTCCTCTTTATATTTGGTATTTGGTCTAGTAGTGATGGTGGTCGGTATATAATACACTATTCATTCCCCCAGTTTTGGAAGTTTTATAGCTTGTGATCATGATAGTGACAATTACTTTTTGTCAGTGTGCAAGTTCAGTTGGTCATGCATGACTAGGCGGTCACATAGTGTCGTTGATGTGGAAGATAAGATAATACACACACTCAGTACACAACTAACCACACCACTTCCCTAAAAGGATGAAGAAAAAAAATAGTGAAATGCTTAGAGAAATAGGGTAAAAGTTATTTGCTGAGAGGGTTTTCACAACACCTTCTACCAAGGACATTCTTTCCCTGTAATCAAGCCAATGCACATCCAACAGAAGCGTACACACATGAAAACTTTATTACGTGTTCTTCAAATGTCATTTTAAGCACTTGCGTTTTTCCTCTTCTGTCATCTTGTCCTCAGAGTGAGTCGTCGTCGTCTACTACATGTTTTCCTCTCCGAAAACCATACATCATATAAATTTTGCCTGAAGGAAAGAGAAAATCTGAAAATTTATGAAATCATGATGAACTCGACAGGAAGAGTTCCTTTGTAATAATGCATGGGTAAAAATTGTTTCATTTTTACACATTTTCCCCAACTCGCTCCCTCTTTCTCTCCTTTCTCTTTATAGATTACTTGCTTACAACCTACCTTTTTCATCTCATGTCAAGCTACCACTCAACTCGGATTCTCCGGCAAAAAAAGAGTCAGCCTATATTCCATTAGAATTGGTAGAAATAAAGGAAAATAGCGAATGGGAAAGTTATCACGGAAAGTTAGTAGGTGCATAGTTTTACTTCAACAAATACATTCAAAAGGGCACAGTCTATTACTATCCGTATATAAAGTGCCTTATAATAGTATAGAAAAATATAGAAGGAGTACTAGTAGTACATAAAAACACTTATACAAGCTTCTGCACTGTCTGTATCAAAAGCGGTAGATCCATTTGTGTATCAATCCATTTATATACCAGTGAGCACCTGTCTAACCGACCCATCCAAAACGCTACCTGTCTTGAGTCCTTCCTTTTCTTCACTTTCTTTTCTTCTATTCCCAGTCAAACTGGTCCCTAGCTTGCGTATATGGCAATCATCAACATCGTCAACGAAGAAGACAACTTCAATTTTTATCCTATTCTCTTTGCCATTTCGACTCATTCGCTCTCCGTCTGTACCTCTCTCTCTCTCGGGTAGATAAATACAAGCGTATATAGAGATACACGTACAAACTTCAGAATCCGGGTATAGACAGTAAATTGTAAGCATAGTGTGGCGCACCGCCTACCTGCCGTTTCTAAAGTGAATGAACAGAACAACTTTCTTCTCTATACAGATAGGTCCTTCGTGTCGTCTTTTATTCTCTCTTGTGATTGCGTTCTCTATTCATGCAGCGGCATATATAACTCTAGAGGAACAAAATGGAAAAAGAAGACAAGACGCAAAAAAGACAAAAAAAATGTTGGGGAAAGAGAATGGAATTTGAAGGAAGTAATCTCTAGCGTCTTCTACAGTTATAAAATCAACATATTTCCCGTTCTTGTACACACTTTGTCAGGAAATTGTTCAACGGAAGTGAGATACTATATAGGAACATTACATATCCCAGCTCATGGTGTGCGATTTTAATTGGAAAAACGAACTCCTTGCTCCATTTATCATGAAACGGCAATACCACTTGGATGGTGAATCAGAACAGAGGGGGATAAATTAAAAGATATAATACGATAAGTAGATGAACCCAACCTTTTCTACCGGATGTGTTGTACAATAATTTAAAACAAAAATAGACTGTAACCTTTCGCCTGTTTTGCTCTGGACAAGAGAGAGAGAGTAAAATGTGACTTGGGTGATTCCAGAGAAAATTGTTTCCACTGTATGCTGCTGGAGGGCACAATCTAGTAAAAGCTGAAACCCTGGACACGGGAATCCCGTCAAGCTTCTCACGTCAGTTGTCGATGAAAAAACTTTTCCCATGTCCTTCCGTTTAGTCCTGACCATCTTGTATAATTGCGTATGTGCATATGTTGTTGTTGCAATGAATATCGAATTAGAAACAAAAATATACACAAGAAAGCAGAGCTTCTACGGAGAGACAGATGACTGCAGGTTAAACAGGCAAGCATGTTTTCACAGGACGGGAGGGGTAGGTATTGTTGGTAGAAAAACGCAAAATGGGTGGTCTGTGGTATGGTGGTGGCGGTGGTAGGACGACGTGGAATAAAGTGTGAGAGAGTCAAAGGTAAGGCAAAAACTGAAATGGAAGCCACCAACCAAGTAATTTTAATGTTTGCTTACTTTATGGCTTACAAAAACACAGGGAGATTGGAAGAAAAAATCTATGTCGTTCCTTTTCAAGCCCCAAGTTCCATGTATACAGCAACCTTTACAACGGCATGTTTGTTCGTGTATTCATGAATCTGGGTTCATTTCATTTAAATCTGACAAATAAAAGATGCCGAAATCGATGGAAAAGCACTCATAACAAATATAAATTTCGTGTTTAGTAAAAGGGAGAAGATGGCAATTTTTTAATATTTTGGAAATGTCTCTACACAATATTTGAATTTTATCTCTTTTTGTGCGCACACGCGTGTACGGCAGTGATCAAACATAATCAATAATTCAGATGTTAGATGCAGGATCGTTGGAGCTCTTTGTGTTACATTCAGTATATATATATCTTGGAACGACCCTGATGATTTTCGTTTTGCCTCTTCAAATAATCGCAAATACTACACGTAACCTTCTCATTAAATACGTATTACATCACAAATTACGACGACAAGAGGAAACCACAAAATGATATGAAATCACTGAGAGTTTAAACGAAAAAGGGCCAGCCAACGTGGACTCATCTCTCTGGTAAAGTACCTCATCACATCACCACAAACATCTCAAAAACCACTCTCCACTCGTTTGATTCGATTTACAACACTGGTAGTACGGACTCGTCTAGAATGAAACTTTTCTCAAAAATAAATCTTTTTATGTTTTATTCTCTGTCTCTTGACAAAAAAGCCAGTGTGTGTTTAGGTGAGTACAACAGGACTGTTTTCGACACACACACACACACACACAACCACACGCAAGTAAAAGTAAAATCGGAAAGGGAGAAAAGCAGGAAATTCACTTACTGCTTTTCTCTCTTGTTTCAATTTCAAAGCACCACTTCCACCTGCCCAAGTCTCGCTGTTACTTGTTCGGTTGCGTGATTTGTAACAAGAAAGCTATCGTGTGTACGTTTTGATTGAATGAATGGAATGAGATACGCAGCTACGTCTCTCGAAAAAGAGAAAATTTCATTTTCCTTTAAATCACAAACAAAGTGCTACTATTTTACTGTTTTCAGCAACTCTCTAGATGGAAATTTGAAAACAGCAAATCACATTTCGACAAAGTGAAAATGAATAAGGGGAAAAATGGAAAAGTTTTTTTTCCAAAACCAGAAATAACCTTTGTGTAATGCTTTACCTGGGAGAGTTGTCAATTTGAGGGGGGAAACGCTTCAAAAAGACGAGGAACAAGAAAAACTTGGAGTGATGACGTGCAAATAAATAAATCCCCCTCAACTTCAAATCATTTATAGGAGTCATTTATGTAGACATCCATTTCCAAACTCAAAGAAATAATCATCTCGTACATTACAATTCCCTTGTCGTATCGTAATGCTCCTCTTGCTACGGGTTGCTTATAACAAGAGATGTTTCATTTTCTTGGACGACAATAACGGCATAACGCCCGCATCCTTTAACCATTTTATGTAATCGCACCCGCATAAAAACTCTGTTTGATGTGGTGGTAAATGGATGTCCCAGTGTAAATCGACGTTTATGAGGTGGAAAGAAGTGTCGTAAAATAGAGTACGACCAAGGAAAATTAGATTGAGATAAAACTGTACAGTGTCGTATATGGAATTATCTAACGAGACTATAAAATCGTGTGCCCCCTTTTAACTTGCTTTCTCTCATCTCGAAACCAAGTTTACGCCTCGCAGTAGAGAACGCTAACGCTGTTGTACTGGTGTACTTAAAACAACCAATTGTCTCGCTAGCCATAAACGCATAGAAAACTTGCCAAAAAGACCAGTGGGCTTGTTTTACGATGTCTGTGTGGAAATACAAAGATGCCAAGTGTCAACTGTGAAAAAGTGGGAAGCAACATTTTAAAACTACAACGTGGAATGTTTACAATAGGGAAACTATGCATTGCATTTTGGCATCTTTGTATATTGCAATGAAGCTGTGATACAGCGTTTATATAAAATACAAACAAATAATAATATGGAAATTCAACAGGGCGTGAAGTAAAGTTGAAACTGATAAGAAGTAGTATCCGCCCTGTAGTACAAGAGAAAAAATATTTTGATCTTCATTGGAAATGTTTGGAAAATTTTGACATTTATGTTTAGGATTTGAGCCTACAAATGAGTACATCATCTACATTATCCGAAAATATTTCGAATTGTGCAAATCATAAGGGGTAGTTTTGTTTTGATAATTTTGTACACATTTTATGCAGAAAACATGGTCTCTAACCAAGACTATTTTTCCGTTTCAATGATTCCGATTCTCATCGTGATGCAGCCAACAGTAGTGCCTTAAATAAACGTAGCAAATAAACTAGTGAGTAACTAATAAAGAAAGCAATACAAATATACGCCCGTGTCCGTAAGAATTTAAGGAACATTGGTTTCTTTCCACATTCTTCCATGAACAAATGGTTGGGTTTATTTTCGAGATGTTTCTCTTGGTTCCTTGGGTGGTCTTCTTTCAGTAGTCCATTTGTGAAGAAATTTGATTTTTAAGAAATGATTTTAACTTAATTTGAAAAGTAGAATCCATGCATTCACATACGAGGGATACCCATTGTGAGATAGGTCAATAAGTCAAACGGGGTAACCTCTTAAATATTTTGTATACACTGCTTCTTCTCTTTAAGTTTGTTTTGTTGTAAATACAGTCCTGGTCGCCTTTGTGGTTTTATTACATTTGTACATAAAAGAAGTCAAGTCTTGACATTTTCCCTTTATTTAACTCTACGTCTCGCTGCTTCTTAGAACAAGCACTCTGTCTGATGGAATCTTGCCTGTTCTTTCTCTAAAATAGATGCCTTTGACGTTTTGTAGAATTAGAATTTCATTAAAAGAAGAACCTTGTACAGTCTCATACTCTTCTTCTAGCTTACGGCACACAGGGAAACAGCAAAAAAAAGTTGAACGTTTCCTGGCTCATGTTTTCTTTCTCCACAGGGAAGCGTCACATAACTATATGCATGTCGTACATATGTATTTCGAGGAACATTCCAATAACAAAAGGATTGCAAGAGTTTTTTTGCCAAGCGGAGCAGTCCTTGGTATTTATTGATAAAATGGTATGCATGCCTACTCCCTCCTCTTTTTATACTCTCGTTCTCTGCTGACACATACCTACTACAATTGCTGGCATTTTTCTTCATGTGGACACGGAAGTTACAGTGAGCAAGAGCATTATATTTTTTCCAGAGATTTCATGGGAAATCTGGAATCCCTCTGTTGTGTGCATATTATTCTTTGAGGGAATAACTAAATTGCTTTTAGCGTGACCTATGCATTTTACCCTAATGATGACAACACAGGCCTACTTGCAACGTTCTTACATACAGCTAACAGCAGAATTATCACTATCTACGTAGATATTTATTCGCTGCTTCACTTCCGTTCATTCGTGCGAGGGCTGTACACATCAACACTTTTCGCTCAACAACATACTGTTATATTGAGTGGAAATTGGGAGCAGAGAAAGGGGAAATTGAATTGTACGGCTAATCTAAATTGCTTGTTAGGGTCAGATAGTCAGATCAGCAGAAAACTTCTGACTCCTACGTCGACCCTGTTCCTACTTCCTTCTAGGCGCTCTCTCTTCTCTCTATTCCCCACATCATCATCATCGCCATCATCGCGACACGACCACCGTGTTTTGCTGCTATGCTGATGATAGGTTCAGTCAGCATCAACCAAAATGAACGAAAGCCAAACCACCATCCAGCCAACTGAAAAAATGCAATGTAGCAAAAGAATAGAGTCAGCGAAGCATTTCACTCTTCCAGCTTTCCTTGCAGGGGTGGTGGGTGATTGTGTTGATGATGGGAAGTTTTCAGTTAACTATAAATGTTTACTATTTATCCTCGTTCTGCTTGTAAATTGTGAGTCGTATGATTTATACATTCCAAATCCAGTTCATATATTGACATCACATTTGCAATGTAGGTATCTACTGTATCTAGTGCTGCTCTTTTTCTTTTCCAAACCCTCGTTTTACCAATGCTGGATAATGTACATGAAAAATTTAACTTGGTCGAGTGGGTAAGTCCGTTGAAACTGACATGTGATTCGTGCCATATATTATCATATCATACACAACACAGCATAATTCGGTTCACTCTGTTTTGACATTGTAAACCTGATCGTAACATATATTATATGTTTTTACCAAAAATTCTACTTTTTAAACTGATGTCGCCAACAAAGTTTTACTTTTTTGCTTTATCTGATATTTGATTTTTATTGTCCAGCATTGTCAGGTTCACTAGTTTTAGTGTAAAAATGAATTCTATAAACTAATATCGAATATCAAATGTCACATTAAATTTATTAGGGTATTTGCGTTGTGAGTTGTGAGTCATGCATGACCTCAGCATTTACAAAGTTCAACACACCCAAAATGAATAACCTTTCCTTCTAGTTTTTCATCAATAATACTCCAACAAAGATAAATGTTTATACGCACGTACTAAAGTACGATTTCTTGATACGATACGAAGAAACTCAATGTCTGCCAATTTGACTGAGAAAGGTGCATACGAAAATTGGTTGTGCAGTGTTCCTAGCAATAAAAAGTTTATCTTTAGAAGAAATAAATCGAACCATAATTTTTTGCTATTGGATTTACATAAAACTCATTTAAATCTGGTATCAAATGCCTTACTATATCGACTTCCATTATTTCCGTTAGTCGGTTCTATGGAAAATGTCAGAGCAGGGGAATGCTGGCAATTATAATACTTACAACCACTATGATTGTTGCTCATAGTTACCATGCTTGTATTTATTGATACAGCGACCTATTTTGTTAACATTGGTCACGTTTACCCTTGGACCCTTTATTAGTTAATCTTAGCTTGGACCTTTTTATGTCTAGTTTTTCTTGTAGGTTGAATTTTGGAAGATTGTTGATAATTTTAGATGAAAAATTGTTCATTACATTCTCTCTCTCTCTCTGCACTACTGATACATGGCGTATTTATCAGCAACTAAAATTTGAAAATTTCGATATATTTAAATGGGAGCTTGAGCTTACAGTGTCATTCTAATTGTAAATAACAATTTGATTTTTGACGAATGACAATGACAATTTGACAAATTAACAATTTGATAATAACAATGATTTTCCACCTACATTTATGGGGAATTTTAGCGAAATATGTGATGCGTATGCGTGTTTTCTGTATATCAAAAGTGTAAACGTCAACAACCACGAAGAACCACCCGTCTTCCGTGGAATATAACAAATACTGTCAAGAGCCGATTGTAGGTTTGATACGTTCTATGATGTTCGTCGAAATGTTTAATGCTCATAAACCGTTATATTCCATTGCTATTGTTTACCGAAAAGAGAATTCAAATCCATTTTCCTTCAACATTAATTGCGCGTATAACCTGTCATACGGCCTAACTTGAAAAATTCTTAAATAGTCCATAAGCTCTAAAAGTTGTAAATAATTACGAAATGCGTATGAGTAGGAGTTTAAATTTTCTTAAGATACCTATGTTTGTGAAAAAAATGAGTTCTTCAACCGTACATGTACTCAGGTAATAGTAATAAAAATGTGTGCCAAAGGATTCTCTACAGTTTGCCGTTGTCTATCCATTTCTAAATTTTTTGAGCATCAAAATACTACCTAAAAGACCTCTAAGAGAGTCATTTCAAATATTGTGTTTCCATTTTGTAAAGGGTTTGGCTGCGTCGTAAGGGAAAGTTTGAATTGGTCTTAGAAGTTTTTTTTTGAGAAATAAAAGTTTTCCTGAAACGACGTATAGCAAGTCAGGTATATATACGAAATATATATCAACAACCGAATGAAAGTAGAAAGGTAAAAAAGAACCAACAAGTCACGGCTCGTTTTCTCTCCGCCTGCGTATCTTTATCTTTATGTTTTATGATTATACCATCTATCAATTCGTTCAAAGCGGCCAAACATTTTCGCCTTCTATAACTCCAATATAATGTTGAGTTGAAATATAATACAGCTTTAAGAGGCAAAGCATAAACATAATATGCTGATCATATAAGCATTCGTTTGATTTTCTCTACCGAATGACATCTAAAAAGAATATTTTTGTGCCTCGAGTTATATTTAGAAATCAAAAAATACTTCTATATAAAGCCTTCAAGGCATTTGATCATAAACAGAAATTATATTTGCATAAATTTACTTGCCTATATCAATTTACATATTTAAACATCAAATAAATTGTACGTTCGTATTACCCTATATGGAACATAATTAAAGTTCAACGTTCTGATGCAGGAAAAACATAAAAATGAAAAGAAAAGAAATGATGGAATTCGAGAATTTAAAGGGATATCATTTTCTAACGTAATGGCAATATCGATTTCACTCGTTTTCTTTCAAACTTACTGTAAACAGTCCTTCCATACTTTTTTAATTTCAAGCTGCTAATTAAAACCCACTTTTACATTTCCATCATGCCACAATAATAATGTTTAAAAAATACATTAAGGTTTGTCCATTTTCACCTAACATCTCCAGATGCGTATATAAATGGGGATATGTATTGTTGTTCGTAAAGCGTAAAAATAATATATATATACAATTCAGTTTCTGAAAATTACTGAGGTACAGCAACTAACTAGAGTTATAGCATTATTACAGTAACAATAAATCACTGAGATGGTATAAAGCAGTCAAGAAAGTTACGTAATGCTTCTGTCTGTCTCTACCTTTTAAACATTCCAAATCGGGCAGGCGGTTTAAAAATAATATGTACTGTCATTCTATTTTTTCGTTTTGCCTTTCTCTTACTCTTTTCCACTTCTGTCACGCTCATATATACCTCCAGTGATGTGATACTGTGAATGCATTCTTAAAGATAAGATACATATGCTCCTATTTCCGTGTTGAATAAAAGTTATTGTGCGTATGGAGATACGCAAGGACAGCATTTACTTTACTCCTCAGTGTCGGATTCCACACATTTTATATTATTTTCTTGCGACACGCCAAATGGGACTGTTCTTCATCGATCCATTTTCCCTGTTTCTCATTGCCTAATGCAGCATAGCAAACACCGCAAAATACGTGTTACCGTCAAGGGAAGCGCTTATAATTTGAAGAGAATTGGTTTCGCCTTCCGTTTCATTCTGGTAGGTTAAGATGAGGAGGATGTTGATATATATCTAATGATATTAAGAAGGGGAAAGCAATCGACTTACAGCAGTAACACTGTAACTTTATTTCCTATTTTTTCTCTGGGGCTATAAGTTATAAGACTAGCGTTTTGTACTGCTGACGCTGTTTGGTAGGGGGAGTGGTAGCACAACATAAACTACCAACATTAAATCTCTTTTTTAATTACGTATCGGTCGTGTTTACAGCCAAGAGCAAACCATCGTTGCAGAAAAGGTGCAACTTAACGAAAATGGCGCATATACCCACATCATGACTTTTTCAAAAAGTATCAAAAACTATAGCATATTTCATTATCTTCTTGTATGTATAAGTACTTATCGGAATGGTTATTTTAAAACATTTATTTACATATAGCCCAGGGAAAATTTTAAAACAACAATGTATTGTTTTAAGATTGCATTTAATTTCAAAATAATTTTGATGGAACTTTGCTTTCAAAATTTAAAAAATGATGGTACTTGCTTGCCGCGGTACTCTGTGGACAGCAGAGGTTTATAAATAAAAAACAGAATTTATATCATACCCAAGCGTAGCTGGTCTGCTTTCTAGTGAATCAATATTACGGAAGATGAAGATAAATTAGAATCACTCTTCACACACACACAGCAGGATTTGATCTTCCAAACGACCACACAAAGTAAACACACATTGTATACCATATTCTCCGCATGTTTCTGGTTTGAACACAGGCCATTGCCGTTCGTTTAATCTGTTTATTACATAAAAGGGGAATTTTACACACGATGTGTGCATACATAATGCGAAGGTAATTTGGAAAGATTTGTTAGCTTGGTTTGTTGATTTTCTGAATTTATCGGTTTACATATTTACGCTTTCTTGCATGTTACCACTTCCACAGTTTAATATTTGAGTTATTTCCCAGTGAGACAGGCCAAGTAAATATTCCCATGATTTCTTTCAAATTGATTTATTCTACGTTCTTATATATCGTACACTACATTACATATGCTATACGGACGGCTACCTTGAATTTAAAGTTGATAGCATATGCAATGTCGAATGTCGATGCAACAATATGATGAACTGATTGTGTGATAAATGTTGAATTTGCAAAATTTGTTAATATTTTTGACAATCTTCGACTATTTTTGTTCATATCCTCTGGAACGTCCCTGGCAGGAAAACAACTGTAATTTATTTTCGTTTCAAATGCTTTTTAGATCATATTGATGAAAAACATTCCCACAATTCAACTATTTTTTTTTATTGTGAAAGAGAAGTGGACATAAATAAAAAAGAAAACGAGTCATAATAATAAAAAACTCTACCTCTACAGTAAACGAAAATTTACCGCAGGAGAGTGTAGTATTAGAAATCCCGGCTTTCTTGTAGCATAACTACGGAAGTGACAATTCAACATAAACATGCGTCGCTTGGATGGAGATTTTGCTCCGCACGCCACCAATCGTGAACCAGTGAAAGCACGAATTCTGCTTTCACTGCTTCAGTTTGGGAGAAAGTTGGTCTAGTAGTTTGCCGATAGAGAGCTCACTTGACGCTTCACTGTGCTTCGTTCCTTGTTTGCAAGATCATGCATTTTTGTGAAACTTGCTGACTGGTTGTAACACACGTTACGAACAACGATAGTATGGTGGCATTTAACCACGGAAAGAATGAAATCTTAAATTGTTGAACATTGGATGCCATTGAACATTGATTGAACAATTACGTTCTGCCAACTACGTGCATCAGCAGCATCCTGACCTTTTATTAGAAAATCAACAAAATGTTCTTACCTGACTGTATGCGGTCATTAAACTGGTCGTTATTTTCTGGAATGCCATATATGTCATCTTCCTCTCCCCCAAAATCAGAGTTGTGATTCATGGCTTCATTACTTCGCCGGGCGTTGAAGAACTGTTTCGGTGACCGAGCGAAATAGCTATTAGTGAATGCCATTGTCGGTCTGACGCCAGTACTGGACACATTAACAACGTTGTCCCTTTCGGCTTTAGTGGTTCCATTGTTATTGCCTCCTGCTGAGTTGTGGCCCCGCTCTGCTTTGGCGGTGGAAGCACGACCATGCTGCTCATTGTCGATTTCAGCAAAGTCGTCCGAAGATGGCTGAGACGGTTGCGGCTGGGTACGAGTTATAGTTTCTTCGTCATTGGTGTCATAAATTAGAGTGTTACTACCACGGTTCATTGGCTGGGATTGTTGTTGCTGCTGCTGCTGCGGCTGAGTATTGTTGTCAACTGTTTTCTTATTATCATCGTTATATTTATTTTGATTATTGTTATCGTTTGACTTATTTTGTGTAATTAACAAAGAGGAAGTAGATTGGCTGCTGCTGCTGCTAGTGCTTTCAACATTAACGAAAGAAGTGTCGTAATAGTTATAATTCGAGCCTTAACACGACAATATCGTTTTGTTGCTGTTGATTATCAACATAGTCATTATTTACATTACCAGCTATATGATTTGAGTATAGTTTATTGTTAACAACAACGTTACCCCCACCATCAACAGTTTCAAGTTGGAAGTCATCACCATTCTTGGCGTGCATGTCGTTCACATTGTCCTCAACTGTGGACTTTAAAGACTTGACAGTTAATGGCCATCTGGTTTTGAGCCAAGTTCGTTGGTAACTTCCCCCAACCACCCCACCACTATTCAATTCGGAGTTTCCTCCTGCTACAAAAGAGGATGAGGATGAAGACAACGGTTGAAACGTTTTGTAAATTTTCAGTTGAGTTAGCACACTCTGATTAAAATAAGCCCTTTTGGTGGCGTGATGATGCTGAGCTCCAGTGGTTATCGACGTGGTCGATGATGCTGCCGACGCTGCGGCTTGTGAGTAAGACGTTGAACTGGAACAGTAAGCTCCTGGCATGACGTGCACGAGTACTAGGAAGAGTGAGGTCATGGCAAGGGCTACGACAAGCCGGGAAGTGACTTGAACCAGGTGACATGATGATAAGAAAGTGAGCAAAAATCTGGATGGGGATGAAGAAGAGGTGTTGTTTGTGCTGGTTGTTGTGATTGAAGAGGAGGCGGAAATTGTTGTGGCTCTGAAGGAAGAAGAATTAGTTGAGCTGCTTCTTCTCCTCCTCCCCCGCCTCCTACTTTTCCTACAACTTTCCACTGACCCTCTGGTTTCAATCTGCTTCGCCAAGGGGGACTCCTTTTCCCTACTAATGCTACTGGGGTAGAATGGCTTAATCCGGGAGCGGTGATGATGGAGGAGCCCCGCTTCCATTCCATTATTCTCTTCGCCGCCGTTCCCGTGATTAATTCCTTCGGCAGTGTTGGTAACAATGGGACTACTAGGGGAGTGTATGGGAGTATTGCTGTCGGTAATGATGCAAGTACTGTCGGATGAAGGGGTGGTTGCGACAATGGATGAAAAGAAATGGCTGTTGTTGCCGTTGGAAGAGAAAGAGGTGGGGTGGTTGTCATCATCATCATGGATTGAGACGACGGTGCCGGTACTGGTCTCACTTTCTCTTTCTTCTTGATTAAATTGGACCGTTGGTTTCGTTGAACAAGATGTTGATGTTGCTTTTGACATAGTAAAGCCGTATAATAAGGAGGATGTGAATGGTACTTGTCTCGGTGTAAAGTTGACGTTATCGAATGAAGACGATGATGATGATGACGACGACGTTGAGTTTGAAGCTGGGTTGAAATAGAAATGGGAAGGATTTTTACAGGTGGTGATAGTGGTGTTAACGGTGAAAGCTGAGTCGATGAACTTATTTCTTCTATCATCCATTTTCCCATGACCTGAAAGGAAAAATTATATTGTGATAAAGCGCCATTAATAAATACCCCGAAATCTCGACTGCATCCCTGCTCCAGTCATCACCATCATCATTACCACAAACATTTCCCGTATTTATTACTGAAGTAATTTTAAACAAATTGCACATTTCACGACTACTGTCTTTTTTCTCCTCCTCCCCCTTTCCCACATACCACGCAGCTGTTACACAACAATTTTATCCTCACAATAAATTAAAAAGCGTCAAAAGAACGGCAAACTTTTCGACTGTGTGACAACTGCGCCAAGTGAGGCTCACCAAGAGGGTAATATTGCTGTGAAAGCTGTTGAATAAATATAAAGTACATTTCTTCCCGCGTTATTATTACCAAAAATTCTTTCAAACTCGGCGTAAAATATACATTCCATTTTCTAGCTGCACCACCATTAACCAACCTACCACCTATAATTCTTCCGACCTCGCTCCTCCCCCTCCCCTGTCACCCATTTAATACTTCTAAATAACATTTTATGACTTGAAATACGCCATCTGAAAAATATATTTATGCATATATGATAATGAGGGCATCCTCATCACTCTCCCTCTTTATGAATCGTGATTCCACTGCTAAAATGGTCCATTTACACACAGCGGCCCACACTTTTACCAGCAAGGCCTTCCATAATATTTCTCTCGCTTTCTCCACAAACACACCCGCAATTTATGCAACATAGGCACGATATATTACATCGTACAAACTACGTCAAATCATCCCGCCACCTCGCCAATATCATCTTTATCGCCATCTTCCTCCTCCTCTTCGTCCGTTGTCGTCGTCGTCGTCATCATCATCATCATCATCATCATCATTTTATTTTATTTCATTATTTCTCCATGAACTACTTTTTACTATAATAGAATATTTATGAGTCAGCCATGTGTTGTGTTGTTGCTGTTGTAAAATGTGAACTTCAGTTCACTTCAGCTCAGCTCAGTTCACGACAACAGTTTACTAATTCGCCGCGAGTAAAGAGTAAACTAACTAAACTGCTTTTACACCGTCGTGCTCTTCAACAAAAAGCACACACACACACATACATACACAGACGACAGACACAGAGAACGGGGAGAAAGCCCTGGTGGTGGTGGTGGTGATGGTTGGTGAGAGGAGGAAAAAAAGGTTTCCAGTTTTCTGGTGGAAAGCCTTATGAAGAAGTTATAAGTGTCCTATTAAAAGCTCTCTTCTTTTTCCGCCACCACCACCACTACCATCAGGACTAAGTATGTTTATATAGGTAATACTACTACTACTACCGTCATCACAACGACTAATACTGCCGTTCTGGCGACAAGTACTCCTTTCAATGTGCAACCACCACTCTTCTACTTCTGCTACTTCAGTAGACCTCCACTACCAACTACAACAACAGATGAAGGCGACAGGAAGTACAACGAGTTTTACCAGAGAAGAGGACTGGAAAAAAGTTTTAAACGAGCCCTAAGCTTTTCCTATGACGACGATGATGATGCTCGTCCTTTTTTAGTTTGTTCTTTGTCTTGTTCAGGGAAAATGTTGAATGTTCTCCTGTTGTGGTAGTGATGGCGGCATGGTGGTGGAAGAAGAGAGGAGGAGAAACGATGAAGCATAAGCATAGCATCCCTACACTTCTACATGTTTATATGAGAAGGATGAGGGAAACAAATGGAAACTTTTTTCCATGATAGAATATTTTGTGATTATACATCTGTTGTTGTTATGCACGTGTAATACTGGTCGCAGTAGTACCACTAGTTAGTTGTGGGTCTGCGTGGTAATAATAAAGTACGTAAGTACTCTTGCAGAAAGAGAGAGAGAGAGAGAAGGGGAACACTTTCCGGACGATGTTATTTCGCTAGTAAGTAATATTGCAACTCCAAGTTGGTAATAGATGCACAAAACGGGTATAAAATGAAGATAGGTACTTCATTGAAAAGTTATTTTGGGGGAAATAAAGTGAGAAAACCGTGAGGAAATAAGTGAATGTTTGTGTTTGTAGGCATATATCATCGAAAATATCATGAGCCCGCCGTCATCATTATTATCAGCAGCAACAGCATGACTGGGTATAACCGACAAAAGTTAAATTCCGGGTATATTACCATCCCTTGTAGAAGAAAATAATGTTTTTCTGGAGAAGAACACGGTTTAGGTGTAATATAGACTAGTAAAACTAATGCAGTCTCTGAGTCTCTCTCTCTCTCTCTTCTCTTTCTTTCTCTGTGTGTTGGCTGGTGGTTGCTAGCATGGTAGTAACGGAATGATTTATGACTCATTACTGGTATTACGACGATACGGGGATCTATTCAACAAAATACTCTCCGGCTACACTAGTCAAAAAAATAAAATGTATTTTGAGAAGGAGTGCATGAATGTACGCGCTCTCTCGCCCTTTTTGCTGTATTTTCTATAGAGAGCACGGCACGGCTCGCGACAAGGGGAACGGTTTTCGTTAGCAAAATAATGCGAGCAACAACATTTTCAATATTACATTACATTATTACTTTGAAGCATGTTGTAGGTGGATACAAGATACGGATACGTACGTAAGGAGGAGAAATAAGTAAGGAAAGTGTGGTGTGAGGATGAGAAAGTGGAGAAAAGTTTTAAATATAGTGGCGGTGATAGTGGTAAAACCTAAATTCACTACTAGCTTTGCTACTGATATGGTATTGTATAGATAGATATACACTTGCAGGGTCCTTTTCTTGGTGTACCGGCTTGGTAAAGATGTATAATGAATGAATGAAGACGAACTAGAAAAAGAAAGCAAGCTTTCGGGGGAAGAGAGCAACCGCCACCACTAGGAGCAGACATACTGGCAATATTTATGCATGTAAATTTTTGGTCTGGGAAAAGTTTCTGTTTGCTGCTATAAATTGTGTTGGTTTGGCCGAATGTGAAGGAGGACAGGGTTTAAGTGGAAAGTACTTCTTGCAACCAGGCAAAAAAGGAGTGAGTTGGAGAGAGTTACAAAAGTCGGCAGAGGAATAATGTGATTCCTCCAACGAGGGTGTGTTTGTGTGTGTACGTGTGTGTATAGAAGTGTAGTAGTGCCTAGTATTTACGAATGTCATGAGAAATTGGTTAATTCATTTTCTCACGTAAACAAAATGTACCAAAAATGGTTTATCTGGAGAGAATGTTATTACAAAGGTGTATTAAGTAATAAAAAAATGAGAGGGAAAAGGTATATGGCTACCTTGGGCGGGCCAGACAATACCTTCAATTTTTCTACAGGGACTTTTCCTGTAAATTATAATAACAACGGGATATAAACATAAATTAGGCACTTACGACGGCACTAAAAGTCTTCTCACACACTCGTGCGTGCCCACGCACAAATTAAACTGATAAACTTGTTATGACAAAAATATGTATGAGGGGGTAACCGTTAAGTAGGGGGTCGTGGTCGGTAAGTGTCTTCTTCAGTTTTGCCCAGCTTTTACCCGCCGGAAGACAGTAGGAGCAAAGGAAGCATAAAATGATGCCACAATGTTCGTTGGTGTAATGACTGAGTAAAAAGAAGCTAGTAACGAAGTACAAGAGGGGAAATCGCAATATCGTTATCGACTGGTCTAAATGATTATTGCTATTACTATGACTCCCCTTTGTAACAAGTAACATTGTGAAACAGGTGAATTCTAAAATCTTAAGTGCTCGATATAAAAGTCAGCTTTTTTTCTCACGGCAGAGCAGAGCATTGTCAAAGGAATGTAAGAAAAATGACAAATTTCGGAGTTTATACGTAAATAACGTCACACCATATGGGAGAAAACATGCTTTAACGAACGAAACCCTTTGCAAACCTTCTTTCTTAAGGATTTCGTTATGAAACTGGTTAAGATACGCTGGCTGATCACTACAACAACGCACTTCCTCATGCGCACACAATTTTCACGGAGGAAAATAAAAATCCAATATTGCTACCATGTTCTTTGAGAAGAAACTTTTTGCTGCGACAATTTCAGATTATTATATTGTAAATCAGGCATAAAGAGTAACAGCCTTTTCCAAATCAATGTTTTCAATATAACAGTCGATTACCCAAGAAAAGTAAACGTTGTCGAGAAATGCACATGTGGGTTTTATATGAAACCGTTGCTTTGGTATATATATGCGTAGTTACATGTGTCCAAGAAGCGTAAAGGAGGGTACTATATGACTATATAAAGTAAATGTGCATGTAATTGAATGATTTTAATTAAACGCAGTATGGATTATATGGATATTATTTGGAGAAATATCATCGTAAAATGAAGCAAGTCGTTTAGGAGAGTATAACGGTTGGCTGATTTAATCACAAAGTCGTTGTGAAGATGGAAGTATTATTACGACAACGATATCAGCTATTAAACTTACAACACAGAATGATTCGAAGGAAGAAGTTTTAAAATGAAAAAAATAAGGAGAAGTTCCATATAAAAAAAAGTTCAGTTCAGTTGTGATGGCAGCAGTCGTAGTGACATTTGCCAAAAGAAATCCAATCAAGCCGGTCGTGATGTCCTAAAATTGCTCAGGAGTGGGAGAAAGTTTTCAACCATAAATGTAGCCACCATAGTATCCGTAGGTCAAATATTGTGGATTCGCAATTGGGAGAGCACGTGGCACAGGAACTGGAGATGGGCCAGCAATAGCCACGGCGACAACCATGGCCACAAGAAGAAGGACAGCGAACTGCATATGAGTGGGCATGGAAGAAGACACAAGAAGAAGAAAAAAAAGGAATAATATCATCGCGTGAGGGAGAATGTTAAACGTGAAATGGGATTTCTTACGATAAAATGGAGGAAACTTTTTATGAAAATGCTTTCCGAACCCATTATAATGTGATTCTGAGGAAAATGCTGGTACTACTACCGTGTGTACTGCTTTTATACTGTGAAAAGGAGAAACTTACCAACTTAGACATTTTGGTTGGGTTATTGATGTGGAAATTCACAAAGGAGGCTGTAAAACGAGTGTGGTTGGAAGTATCAACTCTGGAGAACGATTTCAAACTGATGAGGAGTTCATACGGAGGTTTTTCCTATTTATAGGAAACTTTGCCCGGAATTGCCAACTTGATTAGAATGATAATACGGTCTGATTTTATTCCCGCAAAAACATCCTTCGGCACCAATACCACAACTTTAGAGTTATACTGGTATCATACTGCGTTTATTCCGACCATTATTTTGTAAAATATTCCAGAGCCTCTTCAGCTCTCCAGCAGAAATTCCCCGATTTCATACTATTTTACTTTGAACTTCGTAGTAGGCAGTAATAGATAGGTACACATGTAGCTATGCATATTTTTTCGTCTGTTCAAAACATAAAAAATTGAACTCCAACATTTTTTTTTGCTTTTTCCAAGAAATAAACAGCACTTAAGCTACCTACCTATCGATACATAAATAAAATCTCGTAAAAATGTCACAAGCCCTGTAACTTGACGGTATTGACTTTTGACGATTATTATTAGAAAACCGTACAAAATAAAAATACTACGAATAGCATCATCAAATATATATGCCATGATAAGAAACTGGTTTTTTGTACCGGATTTAGGTAAATCAAAAACTGTCAATTCATTTTTTTACTCACACAGGTTAAAAGAATGAAATAAATGAAATAAAACGAAAAAATCCTCATTTTATGATATTGTTCTGGAAAATGGGTACCTATTTTCTTAGTGCAGAGCGTAGATAGTGCTGCCCTAGCTAGTAGAGGTTAAACGAAATGACGCTACTCTGTTCTGTAGTATAAACGCGTATATACGCATCTAAATGGTGTATACCACTGTATCTCTGACTGTCCCTACGTATTGCATTACTTGTCGCAATTTCAGTGCCCAATAATAGCGTGATTGTTCCATGAACTCGTTACAAAAACCTGGGAATGTAATGCACCCAACCATTACCATACTTTTCAGCTTGACTCAAATGGCACTTTTTTTCTTGTCACGATTATTGGCGTTTTACACGTTTATGGGATGACGGGGATGACGTACCTACATACCTGTGCACCGTAGCCACATTTTCTCTAAGTAAATAGTAAAAACATATAAAGTACAGTAGAAGTTGGAAGCAGCATGTGTTGTGTCTCTCCAGTTTACACAAAATTAAAGTGGTCACTCTCCTCCTCACAAGACAGCTGAAAATAAAATGTAACTACAGCACCGCATCATCAAACTAAATAAAAACAAGTCAACCTGACTTTTCCTACAACACGAAGCAATACTAGAGCAATAAATGTTTTTCTAGAGAGCTCAAGAGCTTCTATTTGATGGACATTTGTTCACAGTATTAGCAATAGAATCGCCGTCGTCGCTGTTGTCGTCAGAGAGCATCTCTCCCCACCTCACCTCACGCCAACGATATATAGAGCGGACATCATTATGGCTTGCTACTTTGCTAGTTGTTTGTAGTAGTAGTCGTATCAATGAAAGGCGTTTAGAAAAAAAATACTGCACAAAAAATGCAATGCAGTGACCAATATTTTTTATTCTGAGCGTGCTTGTTCGCTTTTGCATGTTCTCCACCTGCACGCCTTGTTATATTATTAATTTATAGGTACATAAATAACGTAAAAAAGTTCCAAGGTTGCACACGTCTTGGGGAATGATATGGAAAATTAGTTGTCAGTGAGTCGGCTAAAATAATCTGCTTTGAAGTGAAGGCAGCCGGTGTTCATTTTTTTGTTGGTAGTTTATAGGCACCATCTTCCTTTTTTATTTGACGTTTGACGTTCGTGATTTTTCATAAAACTTAATAATAAAATGGGTTGAAATATTACGCTGCCGTAAAATATTATTATGGTTTACTGGTTGGTGGTGGTGGGCGTGCCTTTTGTGATGTTGTGGCAATAGGAGCTTTCATAAACGGTCAAAAGAAACGTTCTTTATATTCTGTACATTTCGTTTAGGTATTACACACGGATGCAAAAAACGGAGTTTGCTTGTTTAGTTACATAATCTTGGGTAAAGAATGAGTTCATACGGCGAGAGAGAATAGGTACCTAAAAAGTAGATGTGCAACGAACGTAAATGTGGACGTAATGAACTGGCATTAATTTATTTTTTCCACCTTTTTTCCATCCGTTTTGATTGCCTGTCTTTTCATCATCAAAGAGAGTTCAAAAGAGAGGAAAGGACAAAGAATTCACAGGTCTTTAATAAGAATTCTTCGTCCGTAAGGTTTTTTTTTGCACGCTGCTCTTAGGAAGGGGAAGACAAGCGGAGGATTTTTCTGAGGGAAGGAGACAGCGATGAAAAGAAAGATAAAAACAAAAGTCTTTTTATGGGAAATTGCATGGTGTGTATGTCTTGCATGTGTGTGTGTTTGTGCTCGCTGTTAAATTGAACGTATTTTCCAGACTCCAGCAGCCTACCCAACTCATTTCACCCAACAAAAGTTATTCCGGGAAGAATTTTGTATAAAAAGGTTGAGCCGGCAGAGGACTAGGCATCAGTTTCAAATCGTTTTCAAAGCTCACAATAACTTCAAACCTTTTGCTCTTGCAAATCTTTTCGTGGCTTCCACACCAATAACCTCAGTCAACATGTCTAAGTTGGTAAGTTTCTGCCAAAAGGGGAAGATTTTTGAAAGAATTCAATATATTTAGGGGGAAATGTTTGTAATCGGCATTAATTATTTTTTCTGGGAATAATTTCTTTATAGTTTGCTGTCCTTCTCCTCGTCGCCATGGTTGTTGCCATTGCCGTTGCTGGACCATCCCCAGCTGCCCTTCCAGCTCCAGGCGCTGCTCCTGGACCACAATACTACTATTATGGTGGAGTTCCAACCTACGGATACTACTACGGTTAAACAGTTTGTAGCTGCTTCACCTTTCCTTCTACCAAAAATGGCTATGACCGGATTACGTCCTAAAGAACCAAAAGCCTTATAGTACACACATTTTTTGCTCTTCTTCAATTTTTCTGTTTTTGAATTTTACTTAAACCGTTGTAAGAACATCTTTACACGTTAAAGTTGGAATTAAAATAGTTTGAAATACATACCTATTACTGAGCTTATTGCCTGTATAAAATTGCATGCAGTCATTATACCTTCCATTTAATTATATTTCATTTAGACATAATGATGTCAGCACTTCAGCAGTAATAAGCATTTGCTTACAATATGATAATAATAAGAGCATAATCGAATACTACCAAAACATACATAATTATATTACGAATTAAAAAAATATATGGGTTCATTACTCACCGCTTTGCATCGCATCAAATCTCTGATTCCTTTCCCGTATCACAGAAGAATCTCCTCCAAAACATGGTAAGTATTATAATATTCCTCTGTTGTTATTATTAATCACTGCATATCTTGGCGACTGTTCCTGTTATCCACAACAAGTAGAGAGTGCTCGTAACGTTAATGGTAACCTTCTTCGTGTACTTAGTTAATTAACATGGAAGCCCTGTAAACAACTCTGTCGTATTCATAATCTACGTTCCAGCAGCCAGTTCCTCTCTCCCTCAATCGATACCTATCATTAATTACGTGCCATCACGCATTCCTTTAATCAAATCGTAGTAGCCAGAAGTAGTAAGTAGTTGTGCTCGGTGATTGGTTAACTTTCTTCATTAATCATCTCCTTTTTTCCAGTACTATTTATTTCCTTCTGTACATTCCTGGTCGGACCAACCTTCTCTTTCCAATTCCAGCTGGCAGTCCTTGCGCAAAGTCAAACCTGGCAAACAAACAAAAAATACGCATAGGCATTTTGAGTTAACTGCTTGAGATCCAGGCGAGAATTAATCGTAATAGTAATAGCAGTTTGTTATAGTTCCTCTGCCGGGAACTTGGATGAAATGAATGTCTAACAACTTTCTTTTACAAAATCGTTCCGTCGTATGATTCGATGTGCTGTAATGCTACAAATTAGTTTTTAATGACCCATGACATAATCATTTTACTAAGAACGGGAAACATTTAGAAGACGTGCTCTTGTTCTCTCTACAGCCCACAGAGTACAAACTTTATCCGTTGTTTATACACATTATCGTTGGCATGATCGTATCATATCGTCGCTATCACCATCCCAGTGCTTTTCTACACGGCTTGTCATCATGAAGATAATTTGCATTTGATAAGAAAATTTATAAAGTTATGATTATGATGAACATCATATCATTATCATTTACAAGAAAAGATAATAATAATAAAGAGGCTTAAAAAATCTTAATTGCAGAGAACGTGTGTGCAAGTAGGTCTACCTTTTCACCTCCTACCATCTACAATAATCAGGGAAAATTACACTGATAAACCAGGAGCGGTTCCGTAACCTAAAAAAAGGTGCGACATGACTATAAATACGACCCTAAAACAGTTTTTATCAAGAGATGTAGCTCGTATATGTATATATTGTTGTAGAAAGTTGGTTATGTACACGTCACTCCTGTACACACAATACCGTGTAGGGAAACTTGTGCATTAAAATTCTCTCTATAAATTCCTTACTCTTCTCAACTTTAACATCCTCCACTTTAAGTATCACAACTAGATAATTCAATGGGAAAACTTTTTTCGGTTTGTAGAAGTGGTGGTAGTTAGAGGAAGACTGGAAGACAGCTAGAGAGAGAGGGAGAGAGAACTAACGAAGAAAGTGAAACCGAAACCGGTTTACCCTTTTTTGTACTGCATTTTATTATTATACTTATGTAGTACGAATTTTCACTGCAAACAATGTAATCCACTTCGACGTTAAAGGGGAAAACGATGAAAAAGATAAGAGGAAGATGAAACAAGCGAAAGAAACATGACCTGGCGGTGGTAAGACACGATAAAACTGGTAGATGGGCTGGCATTATATGTTGCTTTCTCTCTATAGTATAATATGTATGTTTATTACTTTCACTTTCCCTCTGAAATGAAAATCATATATAATGCATTTGATGGTCTATGTAACCTGAATGTTCAATTCACCTTAAAACACAGATAAAAGGGTTTAAATTACGGACATGTAGTAAAATATATGCTGCTGCTCCCTATCTCTCTAGGCGTGTTAAAGAAAAGAAGATACGGAAGATGACCAAAACGGGGATTATGGATATGAATTTTACCCCACTGAAAATTGAATATAAACAGTTTTATAGCCGTTTATAGTTCAGTGCAGTATTTGGGAAAACTCATAAATATTTAAAAAGTTGTACCTTTCGGAAAAGTAATAGAGAAGCGGAGCAAAAGTATGCATTGCGTAATACGTCCTCCAGCTTGACCTCTCACGTATGGAGGAGGAGACCTCTTCAAATGGAGGAACTGTGTTTGAACAAGGGGGATTAGTCATATTGCATCTTTCCATTTAATTTTCTATTTTTTATAATGTATGACGGTGGGTCTTAAAATAACTCCTAAAACTCGGGCTCCTCTGTTTTCCTTGGGTAATTTGTATCCCTAGATGTAATTCAGTTTATGTGGTACTTTTGAACCGTATTTATGTGGTGATGGTGAGGCTGTCATGCTGTTATATACTAAGTTGTAATTTACAGTTGAATTCTCACATAGCCCCATCACGGAGAATGACATGACACTTGTGAACAAGCGACAGCAGAGGGGTTTATATGTCAGGCCATTTCTATAAAAAATTTACGACAAAATGAGCGCACTTCCGTCATCGTCATTCATCAGTCTTCACCACAAAAAGGCCACAACTTTAATGGGGATAATAAACCTAATGAGCATACAGTACAGTCATTGACTACTGCCACTGGTGGGCTGACGTGTGTACGCCAGAGTATTTAGGACGAAGGGTTCATTTTTAGACAGTTTATAATAAAGCAACAAAAGCGGCAGTAAATTTTATGCTCATCATCACTGTCGTCGTCATCACGATCACAAAAATAAAAATGGGATGGAGAAGAAAGGACGAGCCGCAGTGTGGTAGTAGACAGGTAATAAAATACTTTTGTGGTATTGTGAACACACCATTAAATACAGGGTAGTGTTCAACATGGCGACTGTAAAAATGGCGACAATTTTTTAGTCTTTACAAGGCTCAGGTGTCAGATAGTCAGATAAGCAATTTGATGAGGGAAATACGCCGATAATCTACAAATAGATCACTAAACGACTTTTTGTTTATCTTGCACCAGATGGAATTGCCAGATCATTCAAATTACATTTTATTTACTTTAAATCGTATCTGATAAGGTTACCGAGTTAAACGCTATTTCAACTTGCAACAACTGGAAGCTTGCGACACTGTTCTTGAACTGCACTATACATTGGAAATAGTGATATCATTCAATAAGTCATGATATTTACATTGCACGTTGAACGTGACGATAGATGATACCTGAAATACCTACGTATTTTCCTCAGCGACTACAAGGAATGCAGTAAATTAAAAGTAAACTTTAGCCTGAATATTTTTCTTTCTCTTCATCTCTCTGTAGGGAAGTTATGGATTATTATAGGGAAAAGGTAACAAGGGCTTTAAATTTGTCGCCATTCTTACAGTCGGCATATTGAATACTGCCAAATACAAGCAGTAAGCCAGGTAATATATTGGGTAAAGTGTGTCATAAAAGAATTTTCATAAATGAGGATAATGACATGTGGAATAATATGTAGATGACCTTACGTTCATCGCCATGTCGTGTCTTCTGCTACCACTTTATTTCACTCTGACGCGGCCACCACCACTTTCTCTCTTTTCAGTATTTTCCTTTCTCTCACAGCTCTGCTCTGCTCCTATAAAGCGTTGCCTTAGGTGAATTGTCGTAAATGTGTTCCACTTCACTCCCATTCTCTGCTCTCGAGAATACTTAAGTCGAGGATGATAATGATTACTACTACTACTACTTTGAAACCTCCAAATACCATAAGTAGGTTGAGATGTAGAGCAACTTAACACGCCATCCACTATCAAAGTCGCTTTTAGCTTTTGTCAGAGAAAATATTCTTAACACGAATTGAAGCTACCGTATTGCCCGTTAGAAGTGCCTTTAAGCGCAGTATTTGCCGCATTGCTAATTGGGAGCTCTTTCTTCCTATACTTCTTTGTGCACATTGCCCCGAAGTCATTATTACTTGTATTTTAACGACGGCAGTTGATCACTTAATGGTTGAATAATTTTTATATTTTAGGAAATCTTGATTGTGCACAGAGAGAGAAAGAGGCAAAGTGAACATAAGTATAAATTAATCTCGATGATTTGGACTAAATGTGAGTACGAGGTTGAATTTTGGAGCACAGTAAAACTTGGATATCTAACTGAAGATGCGAGAAAATGCGCTATTTTTAGGAGAAAACTTTGAAGTTTAATCAGCCTCAACCTTCATTCCATCATGTCCTTAGGCACGAACTCGACTCCTTTCCTAAGCTCCCATTTTAAATAAATGAGGACATTTTCGTCGTCATAGGGCTTTAACGAACTTCATGTTATTATGGTCTTGCTAGATAAGACTGTAAGGTAAGAAATGTTTCTGTTCATCACTGCATAATTTTATCGAGAAACATTGACTTAGCTATGCTAATTAATTTTAGGAGTGACGAAGACAGCAATGATTAATAAAGGCTTGACGGGTAGTAACCATCGTTACGGTTAATGAATTACACGTAACTGTCATTCCAGTCAAGAAAGAATATCAATGATTCGTGATCAAAAACTACGTTCAGTATAAGAAAACTCATATTAATCTTCTATTTCGATGCTTTGAATATTTCAATCAAGAAGTGGGCGTTTGGATTTTATTGGATTTTAGATCGCCATCTGTGATAGATTCGGACTATGGTTTTAGAGATAATTTATTCATTAAATCGTTTAATGTTAAGTAATTTGTTAAATCTTCACGAATATTTCATATCATATCCCTCTCAATTAGCTTAGAATTTACATGGTGATGGGACGAACGCGGGCGCGGGTGATAAAGAAAAATGGCTGCTGTCGAGTAAAACATTTGAAACAAAAGCGCTATAATTTAAAAAAATACCCCTACATACTTACAACAAGAAACGTTAGATTTTTCCCCTGATTTTAAGAGATTACTGTATAAAAACTACTCTTTTACGCAGCAACAAGCTTTTGATCAAAATATAGAACTTCCAAACAACTATTTATATGCAAGTTTATTAAAAGACGAAGTAGAAATGAAACAAATTTACATTTTTAGGGACCACAGACAAAAACAGGAAAGTGTAGCAATGGAGGTGCTGTAATGCAACTTTGCGTTACTACATGGCTTATTGCATGAATGTGAAAATACTGGTATTATAATAGACAGCATCTAGTGATTACTGAAGGGGTAACCGGCGGATATCCCCTGGATCATATTGCCCCTGAGGGTGAAATTGCCCCTCGACATGATTGCCCCTAGATATCATTGCCCCTCGACTTATTGCCCCTTGGTATTATTTCCCCTCGGCTTTATTNGAGGGGCAATTTTACCCCCAGGGGCAATATGATCCAGGGGATATCCGCCTAGACCCGTAATAAGGTAATAGGTAATAAGTAAGAAATAAAACGGCATAATCCCGGTGAGGCGACTGCCGAAAGCATGGGAAAACGCAATAAGAAATATCTTAGTTAAATTTTTATGGTTTTGATGTCCAATGATAAAAATATCTTTCTGGCAATCATTTAATGTTTTAAATTGTTTAGTGTTGTCCTTTGTTTCTTCAATACTTTACATTGTTGTCTCATGTTCCCTACTGTTTCACATTGTCTCTCTTCCATTTCAGTGTTTTTAACGGAGAAATCATATAGGATCATGTGATGCACACCTTATGACCCTCATCTCTGGTCGCATTTGAGCCATTGCTGCCATATTAACCTAAGGTATATGTGTACCAAGTTGGAACTCAATCCGTGAAGTCTATTTGGAGTTACAGTGTTTACAGACAGACTGACGGACAGGACGATAATCGTATCCACCATCTCTCATAAGCATATATACGTTTGCGATAGTAAATAATATTACGGCACCGACTCCACCTTAACATATCGTTGTCTTTATTATCATCACATTCATCACGATCATCGTTCGTAGTAATCATAATATTTTTATTAAGCTCATAGTTCACAAAGGCCTATTTTGGCGGTGTAGTAACATTACAAAGGACATGTGTGTATCATGCATTCATGTATTCCTTCCTCTTTAAGGATCCTCGGAAAATCATGCAAATTTCTCTCCGTCTGCACGCTTCCAAACTTCCATTCACTTTGGTTAGGTTACCATTTATTTCATTTATACAATATGCATGGACGCATGTATAACAAAGTCTTATTTTTCACACACCAGACAGCCACGAGGTTTGTTATTCATATTCATCGTTGGTTGACTACATCTCCACCAACCGCCGGTTTCACCAAGATTCATTGCATTAACCACCATCAGCAGAAGGATCAGAAATCCCCTTATGAAATGAAGTACAAAGTGTATTTGAGAAGAAATATTTCTTCCGTCCTATCCCTACCACCATGCTCCTATATAGTTAACAACTATAAAGGGCCTGTTCTATAGGTGAAAGGATAAGCATAAATAAAAAATAAATCGTCATAAATAAAACGATAGTAAGTTACGAGTAGAAAGTCAACATGTCAAAATGGAGCAACAGTATCAAGTGGAAACCGATATTTGTTTAGAAAAATTAGTTTTTCTGTTTCAAAAGCAAATACACATACAAGCAACGTACTTTTTGTGAAACATGTCATCTTGGTCAATTTTCCTTACTCAACTTACCAAACATAAATCAAAATATAAACTCGCCAAAGCGGACTAAATAATGGTCCAGCTTTGAAAGAGAGGAAGACTCGGGGGTAGCGAGGGTGGACACAAAATCGGTTTACATTCGATACATGCATGAACGAATATACACGTCCCTCCGAGAATGTGCCGATATTGCTAGTACTGCTGCCGCTGATTCGCTTAAGCATAATATATTATGGTGCCTACCTATGTCAGCCCATTAGGGACATCACATCATACATACAATACGGTCCACATCCCCCATTAAACATTAAGACACCAAAAGACAGAAAGAAGAAAGACACTTTGTGCAGAAAGGGAATTCAAAGGGAAGAACAGAGAGGAAAAGAGAAAAATGGAATTATGTGTCCAACTGCTACCAAAAGCTACTACTATCATTATCATCGTCAAGGCACAAAGTCTGCCCCGAAAATGCCCTAAACTTTCCAAATGACATTTTCTGCTGCTTAAAAAATGCAACGTATTGCTCCTTTATTGCTGCCCCTTGGACGACTGCTTGTACGCTTCCTAAAGAGCATTTTAAGTTTGTTAGGTGTACAATTTATGTAGTCGTCGTCGTCGTTTGTTAGAGACGTTGGAAGGCTTAGCTTCTCTGCATTTCTACACAAACATTATCATACCTCATCGGTATATGACTCCGTTTCAATAGCTGTGCAACCTGTAAATGGCGACATTACATCATCCTTGCCCATCGCTCCTTTTAAATTTTCCAGATGTAAAATAAAAACCTAATCCAAGCTTGTACTTGCAACATTACCTGACGCCACACTCTGATTACACATGCCTTACATTAGGATACCACAGTAATTCTAAATTTCATTTTCCGGGCTATGTAGGCCCTCTCACGGCGGGCGGACGCATGTATTAAATATGATGACACAGAAATAAATTCATCTTCCAGTTAAGCATTTTATTTCACATACTTGAGAAAAACACGGGGCTTCTCGCTTAAATGAAAGTAGATCCCTCGACACACACATGTAAAGAATACGAAAACGAAAAAAATTCCCATCGTCCATATTTATTCCTTCAACAAACATACGCTTCTTAGGGCGGTATTAACATTTCACAAAAAACGTTACACACAAAATCCGTGTGCTGGAAAAAACAATGACTAGCCTGTTCCCATATTTTGCTGTCCAAACGTTATATGGATATCATTTATTTGGTAAATTTCCCTGTTCCGCTTTTATTACTTTTGTTTTTTCTTCCTCCCTCCTTCTCTCTCTCTCTTGCTCTGCCTTTCTGCACATTGCAGCACGTACAGTGTGTCCGCTGGTGTGTGCAATCGTAGATACCTGGTTGATTGTGCATGCCATTGTCACACCGATCTAATGGGTAATCGTATGTTTCATTATGGACACCACTAACCTGTGCTCTCTTTCTCTCGCCTTCTCTCACGACTTGTTGTTTATCGTCTCTAACAAATTTGACGTGTCATTCATTGGATTATTTTCCCATTTGCCATTGTTGTTTTCCCTCATTAAATATCCCATTACCCTCACTGCCTTTTATTGCTCTTCTTTTTTTTCTTTCCTGATATTTTTTCTGGCTATGCGAGACAATAAGCACTAAACAGCATTCAAGTGGAACCTTTAAAACCAACAAACCTAATTCTCGATTGACCCAAATCGCTACATCGTCCTCTTGTCCGCCTCCTTTCCCTCTTCCTCTCTCCACATACTATTTTGCTGCATCATTACTACTTAAAAAGGCCACAGACGGAGAGAGAGAGAGAGAGAGAGAGAGAGCGAACAGACAGAGACAAGAAGAAGAAGGAAAAGGATAGGATAAAAGGACAAATTGGAAACGAAACAGGAAAGAGTGTGTATATTCGCTGTGTATATTTTTTTATTCTACCCGTCGTCCCTCCTCTCTAATATACGCGATCTAACAAAAAACCAATTTCCTTCTTTTCTCTCTCACTCTCCCCCTATTCACTCACTTTTACTTACTTTCCCTTTTCTTTCTGTATTACCAGTAGTGATGGTAGTGGTCCGGTAGGACTAGAACGAGAAAGAAGAGAAGAGGGCTAAGGCCTATCGGGAACACATAAAATGTAGTAGTTGCAGAGCACTTTTTGTTACACGATATAGCCGTTTGTATCTTGTGTGCGTTGGTGGTGGCAATGGTGATATTATTCCCAGCGAAGGAAAGTAAAAGCGTTTGTTGGGTGTATTATTAATAAGGGCACTAAAGAGAATACAGAATGGATGATGCTACACTACCATTCGGTTGTAACGTCACTCGGTGCTCAACATGAGTTCGCACACTTTTTTTTACTGTTTTTTCTCTGTATTTTCTTTGTTTTTATGTATATATACCTACACACTTTTACTCTGTCTCTGTAGTATATAGTATGAGCAGTCTCTCTCTCTCTCTCTCTCTCTCTCTCTTTCCTTCCTTCCCATCTACAATCCACATAGACACACACGCTTTATAAATAAAAAAGACCAGGGACCGACATGAAGATGAGATGGTGATGATGATTATCGTCATTTTCTTATCCATACGAAACAATACAAAATATATTGGACATATGCCATGTACAATGGATAGGGCCACAAATTGTGTGTGTATATATATGCCATGCATGACGCTGGTTGTCTTTCTTTCTCTCTGTGACTGAGCCAGTTGTTGTGTGCAATGGTACCATTACTACCACCATCACCACTAGTTTCGCAGCGAAAAACTGTACGTGCCTAATGTACATGTGTCATGCTTTCTCTTACCACCGCCACCCCATTTGGCGGGGTACCTAGACTTTTTCCTCTCTTTCTCTCTGTCTCTGCTCGGGTTCTCTTCCTTTACTGCCTTCTTGTGTCGTCTTAGGTTTTAAAAGATCGCACTCATTTTTTATACGGGAAAGAGAATAACACAAGAACAAAACGGCATATTATTAGCAGGGAAAATGGTATAGTCGTTTCTGCACTCCTTGTTTCCCTCTTGCACGCTTAGTGTGTCCGAAGAGATTGCAGAAAAAGGGCATGTGTGCGATCGACTTCATGACTGATTCGTCTTTCCACTGTTTCCCTTCAATCTTGAATAGTACCAGAGTCAGAAAGAACAAAAGGAAAATATAATATTAAGTCAAACTTGGAATGAGAACCTGGAAAAGGATCATAAAGAAAACAGATGAGGAAGCACAGTCCTCGCAGAGCATTTTACTTGATATTTGTACCAACAAGACAGTACTATGTCATTGCCATCCAAAACGGCACATCATGAAATACACGAGCGGTAAAGCTATGTATAAGTGTCCATATAAAAGACGGTAGACCACAAGGAAAAGGAACAACTGGCTGTGTACATAGGAATAAGGCAGATGCACGTGTGAGACTACACGACTTTAACTTTTCAGCCTGGTGTAAATATATACGCGATTAATATTAAGCAGGAGAAAGCGGGTGGGAGAAAGAGAGAGAGAGAAATAACAGGAAACGAAGGATACTACAACTTCAACTGTAATATTCCGTTTTTTATTACGACATTGATGATGATGATAGTTATACCAGGGGAGCACCACTGCGGATATCAATGCTTAACCGACAGCCGCGTGTGTGTGTTGTGTACGGGTTAGAGAGGAAAGTTAAACGGAATAATAATAATAGTAATAATAACGAAGAGGGATCGGGAGAGCGAGATATGTATCTATGTGTATCTGAAGAAGGGAGTTTTTTCTTGTTATTATAAACCAGGGAAAAACCTGAAAAGTCGAAAAGTGCTCACACCACATTGTAAAGTGCATGTAGTGTGCGGTAGTGGTAACTACACCAGTATCTTCCATCATACATATTATATTTAATATATTAAGGTTATATATGTAGGATGTAGGAGAGAGAGAGAGAGAGAGAGAGAGAGAGAGAGAGAGAGCAAACACACACACACACACACACACACTGCTTATACAAGGGACACACAGTTTTTCAAGGGAGAGTCACATTACAAGCCATCAAGATGGTTGGTTATGGATGGAATAAAATCCTACTGACTCTCGTGACATGACTTGAAATTATCCTTATCTTCTCCAGCGTTCCTTCGAAAAGTAGTCCTAAGAAAAAGCGAAGGAACGAGAAAGGGAGAGAGAGAGATATGAGCATCGCTTCTTTTCTTTACACTCTTATTCTTCTTCTTCTTCTTCCCAGTTTGGTCGAGTTTTTGGCTCCCGCAACAACACCAACTTCACTTTTAACGCCCTCCCCTCCGTCCTCACACTTCTCCTTTGTCGGAGATCCACCTCTCCATATAAGCAATACGCGCAAAAGTATAACATTCCAGCTTTGACAATGAGAAAGGAGAATAGAGAGAGAGAGATGGGTGATAGAGGAATACCTTCACAACTTCAATGGAGAGTACTATCGTACCCGTCATCATCAATACAATTGTCCAATGAACCACCGCCACCAACAAAAACCGTCAAGTACCCAATACCCTTGTCTTACCCCGCATCCGTCGTACACATACACACGTAAACCCTGGCCCACAAAAATGCTCTTTTAAGGGGACAAAAAAATAAAAAAACGTTATAGCTCTGCCTTCATATCTCTTCCTGCTTTTCCCTTTTTAGATTCTGTCTCCGCACAATATGCTTAGCCCACCTTATATAACCGTATGGGTAGGTAATAGGTATATGCTCATTTATTGGCGAGATAATATTGCTGCTGGTTTGTACGCATAATCCAGATTTAGAAAGCCTGAGCAGAGGAAATCAACGGGTTTTCTCGATGAGAGCCTTACAGTCATGTTTACGAGGCCTTCAAAAAGTTAATGGAAGGAGGTTGGTTAAGCAGTGTGTAGGCCACCAATATTTTGCTATTGTACGTATTTATATGTATTTATGGGGAGAAGTAAAAACGATAAAAGAGACCATCATGCTGGCAAGTTGGGGATGTTGTTATCTTTAAGAAAATTTTGCAGGTTTTCTTTCTTGGTAGTCGTAGTAGTAGTTGTAGTAAGAGGGTGTTATTGATGAAGATGTCATTTCAAATGAAATCCTCATACACGTAGTCAGGGAACAAATAGGTAGTTATCGTCTTCAGATGTCTAATCTATATCTCAACTGCGTGCATTTTTCACTTCCAGAAAGTGTTTTTGGTGGGGAAAGTAAAGAAACTTGAAACTTTGTGTTTTTCGAGTGGAGGGGTATTTTCTGCAGGGAAGAAGTCTAATTCATTACTTTGATAGAGTCGTTTTAGATGTAAACAGTTTATGCGCAATATAGGCACTTAGCAGCTCACTTTACGGTATATTTACTGATACTTTTATTTCAGCTTACTGGCAATAAGAAATAACATGGATGGATTTTTCATTTCTTGGAAATTGGATCTCTTTCCGATACTTTCTCAGGGCTGTTCACAAGCTCGGTAGAGTATAACGAGCTGAATAGCTGGGTTCTCCGTAAAATGGTTTTTTTTTCGTGGGGAAGAGAAATTTGAAAATATTTCGTTCGCTTCGTCTTGTACAAGTGAGAAGGGAGCAGACATACATACTCCTTCAAATGTACACAGTCTCCAATCTTTTTATGTAAATTATACCGATTGAGATGACAGATGAAGAATTGCAGGTTCTTGTTTTGAAGAAATGAAGCTGTTAGAATGTGGGTAGGTATATTTGCATTATGATGATGAGCTCCTTTCAACCCTTCCCTTGTATGTCGAATCAGAAATGAAAACAGTTTCCACACGTGTGTACTGACAATGAGTTTGGAAAATGCCAGGGAGAATTCAAAATAATTTAGATCTTTTTTAAAGCATGCCTTAACAGAAAGAATTTTATAAAATGAAATTGTGTAATCAGCAATGTAGAAAAGTAGCGATATGGTAAAGTTTACATGAGGCGAATATACCGTTCAGTTACCCCCTGCAGCTTATCATACGAGGTTCCTAAAACGATGTGTGACATTAAAAGTTTTTACTGATTATAACGGAATCAGAAAAGATACCTTTGATAAAAATTACTTTTATTGTTGTTTTAATCTGATTTTTACCCGATATTATCAAAATTAGTCATTTGAAAAATACAACGTACCAACGCCACGCTGCTGCCTCAGTTATTTAAACTATTTAAATTCACAAGTGTGTTTATAGTCGCAGTTGTTGAATGCATGCAAAATGAGTTTCTTGCAAGCATAATAGCAAAAGCTTAAAAATATTTTTCAAGAAAACTTTGTCGATATATTTTGAAAACCTCCACGTCCACGTAATTTATTGCGCAATCCCCTACATCATACCACACATTTCCCCCATAAAACTCGAGAATAAAATGTTTCAGTTGTTTTATAAGCTATAGGGCAAGTCCAACCCTTTACAGCTTATGGAACGTGCTGGATGATGCACCACCACACACTACATGGTAAAAATCCTAATATATTCAGAAATTCAGAAACCGCACGTCAGACATTCTGTACGCCAAAGTAGAAATAAATGAATAAAAAATTAACTAGAAAGTAAACATGGAAATAGAGATGGGAATGAGCTGAGAGCTCGCTTTCTCCTTCTTCTCCCTTCTTCCTAACATGTATTTACTACACTACTTTCACTTTATACAAAGTTTCCTTCAAACAGGAAAGAAATCGTGAGTGTTCTGAATTCAAATTACCTATTTCTCTATCGTACTCTTCGTCGTCCCCCGTCATAATCAGTATGGTTTTTTGGCACGAAAATAATTCTTTCTTTTTTGTAACCACATGATCTGTACAATCCACACAAAGATTTACATTCCTTTTTTACGAGAAAAAAATCCTTCGCCGAAAGTTACCTAAAAGATTCATTTTGTAAACAGGTACTGTCGTTCGTTTAAAAACGCCCTGGGAAAACGATCGTCACAATATGGAAATAAATGGAATCTTGATGAAGAGATACGACATAAGATTAAACGTAAAAGTTTGTCCGTCTGCCTGCTGCAATTTTGTGGGTAAAGTTTAAAAAAAGTATGACTACTTTACTTAAACTCATTCATCACTTTACCGCGCGACCACCCACTAAATCTGCCATCATGACATATCAAGATGCTTTTGCTTACCGTACAAACACGACAGTGCATGATAGATGCACGAGGTATAAAATAAAGAATATATAAGCTTTCTGTTGATTTATAGGCTCAATATGACGTACGAGAAACGTGCTCGAGGTCTTCATTCAAAGGAAAAGGCCTTGTTGTATAAATAATATGCACGGACGGAAAGCATCATGATGACCGATGACGTAAAGTTTCGTATGAAAAATGCATATTGACACCGCGTCGTCGTACAGCAAGCCAGGTAGTAAATCTTGGAAAATACGACTAGCAAAATAGAGAAAGCAGCCATGATACGACGGCATGAATGAATGAAATTTTTCTTCTTTTTTTGGAGAAAGGAAAGGTAATAGATATATTTCAACAGAGAGAGAGAGAAAAAAAAACACCGACAGACTCAACTACCATAAAGCTGCAGGACGGGAAATCCAACTATTTCAACCTGACTAGACTCGGCAATTTTTAGCGTTGGAGGTTTTTCAATATATTTTCTCTTTCTTTTTTTCTCCTTCTTCTTTTATCAAAGCGCGCACAGCACACCTCACCATTTCCCTCTTCTCTTTCTTTCGCTCCCTCTTTCTATTCAAGACTTTTGCGCCTATTTTCCTACAAGTTCTTTCAAAGATATCCGCTACTTAATGACTTCCGTTCCAGTCGATCAAAGTGGAAAGTAGAGGAAAAACATTTGTAAGAAGAAAATATGTGGTGTTTGGACCCAAATGTGTGATTGTTGTACAGTATTATGTATGTATTACTGGTTGTGCATGTGCTTTTCTGTTTTGTGCCGTCGTGCCAACCCGCTACATATACTAAACGAGACAGTAGTGGCGAGCAGTCACTTTGTTCCCCCACCTTCATCTCTTTTCTTTCTCTACAAGCTTGTTCGTTTTACACCCTCCAAGGCGAAATTGTACGTTTCCTGATGCCAAAGTTCCTTGAAAATGGGAAAGTCGAAAAAGAAATTCCGAAATAGGAGTACAGAAAAGATGGAAACCATTCAGCGTCGACGACAAAAAGAAAAAAAGTTTTCTATTTTCCTTCCTCACTTCTGGTTACAACTTCCCTTTCCAATGTAATGTATTCTTCCACTTTTCACTCCCATTTTTCTGGTCCATCTTGCCCGAACAAGCCAGAAAGCTGGAGACCAACACAGAGAGAAAGAGAGAGGAGCCTAACGGTCCATTACCACCACGTATGACACAAGCTTCCAGGAACTGATGGAAAACTGGGGAAAAAAGTAATTTTCCTCTAAATCCTCTGCCTGAATAATACAATTTGACATAAACTTTTGCGACTTGCGGTGACGTAAGCTGAAAAGTGGGAGTACTTTATTACCGGTATTTATTTTTTCGGTTTGGTGGAATTCAAGACGACCACAAACATATCAGCAATGCGTGGTCATTGACCATTTTCCATGAGAAGGGAGGGTCACACTCAATAAACTTGAATCTGGTGCAGGTACTCTAGCCCCTTAGTACACGTTATCTACACCGACCACCGACTTTATTTACACATCACTACTCTCCCCGTTTGTACAATTGACAATATCTGCACCTTCCCAGTGCATTTATTTATAAAAAAGCACTGTATCTGTTGAACTAGTCATTCCTTTCCAATCGAAATTTTACGAATGAACGCCCTTTGAACACTGAAATTGGTAATTTTGAAAGAGCCTGTAATGTAATTTTTCAACAACTGATGAACTCGGCTCTCACACCTCTTTGACTCCTCACAAACGAAAACTACTTCAAAGGTTCAAGAGTCCCGTTATTCCATTCTTCTCCATATGTGGCGGCTTCTGTCTCCCCAAAAAACCTGGATTCTTCCAAGAATCCAGCGAGATTCACAAGGTGCAACGGTCAAAGTAATTTGAAAAGTTCTTCAAGCAATATTATTTCTTCTCAAACCAGCTGACAGCATCGCATCCCCTACCCACCATCACCATCATCATCAACACCACACCACTGACGACTGTGTGAAGGGTTCATGATCACGCATCAATTTCCAAACACAGTCTGTCTGTCCAAGACAAAAAAGAAGAAATGTGACGGTTGTTCAACCGAAAACAGTAATCGATTTCAAGACACGTATTGTCTCTCTCTCTCTCTCTCCCGCTCTGTCTCCCTCCTTTTTTATACTTCAACAAATTTCACAATACGACCAACATGTTTATACCAGCCTCACGTAGGTTTCCAAACATTCAAGAAGTTGAAGTCACTTTTCCGGTCCAAAGGCCAAAGGTCTCGTAATTTTTCCCCTACTACTTTGAATAAAAGAAATAACACACACTATGTATGTGTGCGCTATGCTGCTGCCCCTCGTTTGCCTCTATATAGACGCCTGTCTACAATTTAAAGAACCACATTTCCCTGCTCACTTTTCCGCCTTTTATCCACATTTTACTTTTTCGTCCAATCTGCCGCTTTATCCCCCTCTTACTATTATTTGCATTGTTCCAGTTCATAATTTATCATATCCAGTAACAGCAGCACTAGTAGTAATATTCACCTGATCTCCAGAGAGTCCTTTTTTATATTATATTATATCATTTAATTTAATATAGAGAAATTTACATCGACAACAACATTTTATTCGCTTCCTTCTTCATCGTCGTCGTCATCATCATCACGCACACACACACGCCATCCCTCCTTTTGGCTCGAACATGCAACATCTGCTATTCTTATTCTTACTTTTATCCGTTTAAGTCAGTTTGTTCTTATGTTATTTTCCAGTTTCCCTTTAGCAACCCGTTACATCCTAGATACCTATCTACTCGATATTTATATACCTATACCACCTTGCCTCTCCTACATATCTGCTCCTTCTCAAGTTGTTATGTTGTAGAGAGTTGGTACATTTATATAATTTTATCCTTCTCCACATTAAACACATGACAGGAACTACAATCCGTTTCCTCCTCCCGCTGTTCTATTTTGTTTTCATTCGAAAACAGTAAAAGAAAAAGAGTGACGGAGTGTGTGTGTGTGTGTGTGCCTGTGTGGGTGAATGTGGGATCTCCTTTCTTTTCTTATCATTTTGACTGTTATTGTGTCTGGTTGGTTGGTGAATGTATACCCATTTCCCCTCTATAACCACGTCCTCTCTCTCCCTCTCTCTAACGGCCGTTGTGTATAGAGATGTCTCTATGCAAAATAAACGGCATCATATAATATAGGCTCCGTTAGTGTGGTTATGTGTGTACGTGTCTGTGAGAGCCTGGAGGAGTTGTTACACTTCGTTTGTGTGAGTGTGTGTGTCTATCCATCTATTTACGTGTTACAAAAACATGTTATCTTTCTTTCTCTCCGGTAGCACCAGCACCACTGCTGGAGAAAGTAAACAGCTGCTTTCTTACATTTTCTTTTCACTTGTCTAGTTGGGTTGAGTTTTCCCCCAAAGAGTTATAGTGTTAATACGGCTAATATTATAGAAATTGGAAAATGCACACATCCAAACATACACACCACTTGTTTTATAATGTCTGTGTGTGTATATCTGACTGGAATTTGAGGAGTGAAACTGTGTGGCTATGTTGTCCTCCTTGCTCCGGCTACTGTTGGGCCTTTTCTGCCGCTGCTGCTCTTGTTAAATGTGAAGTCGGATGAATGAGTAAAAGTAAAGTAAAAGGAGGGAGTAGTAGAACAAGTGAAAAAAATTACTTATTTTTTGATAGAAATATCAATTCAATTCGTGGGCCAGGGATGAGATGCGATATATATACGATACGCCTCCATAGGATACAAGACGATGGCTCAGTGCTCTTTTTCTATTTTTTTTCTCTCAATTTTCCTTGTCTGCATGATTGCGTGAGCAGCATTATTGTATTTTTTATGCATATACGAAAATGGGAGAGGGAACGGGAAATACGAAGGAAAATGGTGTTGCCGTTCTGGTAAATGTAAACGTCGTACACACATAGATAACTTAGGTAGGCATATGTGAACACCACCAAACCAACAAGAGTAACATGAATAACATCACTCCGAACTATTTATGGCTCCATCACACGCAAAAAGCGATGAGGATAAGAGAGACAGAATAAGAGAGCTCAAGAAACACAAAAATAAAACCGAAGGAAAATAGTACAATTTCGTGTGTTGTTATTGTTGCCGGTTTATTTTTCTGGGAAGGGAAAACCAACAGAGAAGAAGGGAGGGATGTGTACACCAAAGAAAAATGGAGTGGTTGTGATGTTGATGCTCCGGAATGGGAACGGGAGGAAGAAAGCAATATATACATATTATATATAATAATAAAAACGATTGTGATCCGGATATGTCAAAAGCCACACACACACACACATACAGTCAGCAAAGAAAACGTGTACAGCAGAAGCAGCCTCTTTATCATCATCATCATCACCTGCTGTACTCTTCCAAAAGTGTTTTTTTCTATACCCGCTTTTATTATATTTTAGTAGCTTTATCATCATCATCGTCATCATCATGAGGATGATGTTGATGACGATGATGATGAGGACCACGACGGTCTTGCTGTGTTTTCTTTTTATCTCTCAGAAAATGGGCAACTGAAATGTAAACTGTCCGTTTGTATCTTTTTTGTTTATGCATACCCCATTTTTTCTACGCAAAATGGGATCTGGAGCTGCTAACTGATGGTTGTTGCAAGTTGTAATGTGGGTAATTCGGGTCGTTGTTGTCTGGCACTGATAGAAAGAAGAAAGAAGGCTTTGTGTGCACGTATGTTCAGCATGTTTATCCATTTTGTTGGTTGTTGTTGTGTGTGTAGCAGAGACTAGAGAGAGAGAGAAAGGAAAAAAGAAAGCAAAAATGTATGTTTACTGATAGCTGAGAGAGAGAGAGTGTGTGTGTGTGTGTGTGTTTCTGGCAAGTTAAGGGAAACCAGTAAACCAAAATTGTATAATGCGTTGTGGTGTAAATCTCTTCCCTTTCTGTGTGTGTGTGGTTTTTGCGTTTTTGTTGTTTTTCCTTTTTCCCTTGCATGTTGCATTAGCTTGGCACGCTATCTCCTAAATAAGCGAAAATGTGGAAAAAGGAAGAAGAAAAAAACTTCTTTGGAATTTTGAATTACGTTAAACTACATAATATATGGCATTATTGTGTTGTGTGTGTCGGCTAGATAGGTACACAAGTGTGGAGAAATTTTTTTTGTTACCGTTCTTCCTTCTTTCTTGAGAAATGCATAGTTTTATTTGGTGTGATGGTGTAAGGGTGGACCGTATGAAATTGAAATACGATGTTATAGTTTTCTTAAGGTTTTCAGGGTTTTCTCTCCTTTCCAACTCAATTTGAGTGGGGATGGATTTCTATTTTATTGCTTAATCAACTTTTCAGTTGGTTATACTTTATAAAGAGGTAATAACGCTGCTATGGCCAAGGATTTTGGTGGCGTTTGCACGAATTGCCAGCACGACTGTTTAGGCATGAAAAAGGGGAAAAGTGTGTCTAAGTGTGCAAGACTAGAGACGTAACTTGTAAATAATATATAGGAGTGCTGTAGTGTGTAGTAGAATGTACTTTTTCTTGCTTTGTTTCCTGAGTGCGGTACACATGTCGTCTTCGCGTTTTCTTTGATTGACGGAAAGGTGAATGAATACAATCTCATTTTTATTTGCCAAGTAAGATCGGGATGAAGGGTATGTACTTGAGCTTTCCTTGAGAAAAGAACAAAGCATTTATATTGTGTTGTAGTCGGTGCAGAGGTAAGTTTTCAAGGGGAAAAGTACACAAAACAAAGAGAAAAACAGTATTCCATCCCTACTACTCACAGAGAACGTTATTAAATTTTGGACTTGGTAAATAAGAAGAGGGTTTTGGGCACGTCGTTGGGTAGTGTTTGATGATGACGAATATTTTATTGAAATATAAGAAAACAAGTTGAGGTAATTAAAATTTAGTAGGGAAGGAAACGTTAGAAAGAGGGGGGGAGAGAGAGAGGAGTTGTAATAAAAAATCTTGTTTAAAGGTGCATCTTGTTTTGCCCAGCTTTTAAGAAGTAAAGTCTTTGAAAAATCCTTCAGATTACTCTTGTTTCTCCGTATTCCCCTTTAATTTCTCGGGAAGGGAAAGCGGGAAAATTTCAGAGAAAAGTTAAATTAACATCTGTGAGTTGGCGTATTACACGTAATATCTTGTACTACTACTACTACTACTATTACTACTAAACAACAAAATATCTTTACCGAGAAAAGGAGGGAGAGGGAAACGAGCGCGGCATGACTTTGTAGACAAAAATCCACAGACAGATTTTTCTGCCTGTGTGCGTTAAGATGAAAATTTTACAAGTTCTCCTTCTTTGTGTTTTTCTTCAAAGGAAAATCATATTATTCTTGTCACGCTATATAAAAACCATGTATACATGAAAAATATAAACCTAAACCTACTTTAAAGCTTGTAAACACCCGGTTTGTTCCTAAGAATGAAGATCTTGTTTGTCTGTTCCCTATTAAAGCTTACGGACGTGTCTAGGTATATGGGACCGTGTACATACATATACCTACACAAAGTAGCAGAATCACCATCACCACTCTTGCTACTTATTTCCACCACTTCCAGATTCCTCTTTTTTACCTCCAGCAGTTTCTCTCTCTCTCTCTCTTTCTCCTCTTTTTTCCTTTGCTCGAAAAATATTATATATAGCCAACTGACCATCATGCAGTCTTTCACAGAGAAAAAGTCGTATAATACACGCTTTATGGCGCATTAGTATCCCTTTTCAGAGTCAGTGAGACTTTATTACATTTCGGGGGAAATGTACATGGATCATTGTTCAAGGCACAAAAATTGTGAGAAAGTAACTGGAAAGAAAAACACAAATCTACATACATGTCCGTAGTATTTTCTGCCATTTCCCCTTTTTATTTTAACATAGGAAAACCACATTTGCTCGGAACATGTTTACTTATCAAGAGAGCCAGTATAACTATGAACGAAGGTCTCTTTAAACAAGGGAGAGAGAGGGAGAAAGACATTCTTCATAGCAGCCGCATCATCATGATGATCACCATGATACGTTCCGAGCAGCATAGCAAAACATTTTCAAGGCAGAGAGAATAGAGAGCGAGAGAGAGAGAGAGAGACCGAGAGAAACACACACACACACACACACACACACACAAAGAGCCCCAGCTAGAAGTAAATAGCAC
>JAHZNE010000640.1:0-12369 GCA_027744055.1 Callyntrura sp. NNG-2020
TTTTCCCGTATCAAGTCTATTATGAGGAAATTCAAAATTGCTGGAAATTGTCCCTACGTCCTGGACAACTGGTAAATTTGTAATGGGATCATTTAAAACATATTCAGTGACGGAATGTGCCTATCTCCGTTTTTGTTTGTAGGTTGCAAGCTTGGCCCTAATTTGGAGTTCCTTCTTCCTCATGAACACCCTTGATAATATCAACCAATTTATCACATTTAGCAGCTCCTCCTCTAATTCCGCCAAATCCTGCTTTATGATTTGGTATTACCTCCTCAGCACGCTGAAATTCTACAGTTTCTTTTGGGCTGTGATGAAAAAATCTAAAGACATCATTCAGACTCTCAATATCTGCAGTCAAATTTACTCTGCTAATTTTTCCGCCAGATACTTTTCCAAACGGGCTGTTTATAAGGGCGAATTTAACAAAAGAGGTCAGGTTATACAGCGAAAGGCCCACACATATTTTTACGCTCTTTGCCTTTCTTATTTTCTGGGAGTCGCCACTAACGCCATCTTTTGTCCCTATTGGGGTCACGATTATGTCTCTCCCGGGGAGAGCTTTCGCATAAGAATACGGGTATTTCGAGAAAAGTTGTTTTTATCCAAATTTGCTCCAACGAGCCAACCATCTTGGGGCGATGTCAGTATTGGTGTAATGATGACACTAATTCCCTTATTTTGGGAAATCGTCCATGTCACCCTAGAAATTTTTGTAACCGGTGCTTACCCTCTGGTCCTGTGGGTGGCGGTAAAAAAGTTTGCAATTTTTCTGGAAAGCATATCATCCCCTATTTCTCCCGGAGAGAACGGGGTACACCTTGTAGAATTAATTTCGGGGAGATATGAGCTTCTAAAGCAACTCTCCCTAGGGTTAAATAAAGTGTGGTCAAACATTTACTTTTTGTGGATTATCGATTTGTCGCTCCGGTCCATATTTATGGTGTACACAAACAGAGCTACCACCACCTGGACTGTTTTGGATGCCGTTCGTGTAATTCTTATGACAGTACGTCTATGTCATGGGGTGGCTGCCCTTATTATCACAGCAGAGGTTTTTGTCCAGGTGAGTTATAAGCAATTAATCTCGTAAAATTATAAAATTGCACAAATGGTAAGAATTGCAAGTCGTTACTACCCAATTTTGGGATAGATGGCTAACTTTAAGCAATGGTGGAAATCGCCCACAAACTGGAAAAGGTTTTATGTACCGCAATGTAAATCGCAAGTCCGCAGAATTCTCTCTGAACTGAATGACAATCCCGTCGGGATATCATGCAACGGCAGATTTTATTGTACCTACGGTTTTTTGTCACAGGTGGGAGCACACAAGTTTATTTTTCAAGTTAAATGCCATTAATGAATTACGTTATACCGTTTAAAGTAAAATTTAATTAAAATTTTTTATCTACTTTTAGCTATTGGCCCTTCTCATAACCATATTTGTGGTTAGTTTTGATACGTCTTGATTTTTCCTGGGAACAAGCGCTCATCTAAAAGGGTTGCTAGCGTCAACAAGATCTAACGACGGTTCCCGACGCCCACGGAAATAATGAAACTGGAATAGTACTACATCCCTGGTCATTTTTAATTTGACAATATGCATTTAATATTATAGTCTTTGCGTTTGGGATTAATTTAAAAGATGCTACATAATAAAGTGCCTGCCTTTCTTGATGGCCCAGGTCAAGTAATAGGGAGATTATTTTTATGCTTTTTTATGCCGGACCATTTCTATCAGTTAAAAAAATGAAACAGGGATAATCCTTTTAAGTTTAAAAAAAATGTAAAATAAAACATTCTGTGTGGTTCTTTCATTGTCTACATAAAGGACTGGTTGCAAATTTTGTATCCTTAAAAGGGACTTGAGGAGCCTAGCTACTTTGAAAGCTTTCATTTGATACGCACTGTTATTTTTTGTGAAATAATACGCTTCTTAACGGGAGAAGCATAATTAGTGTATACAGACATAATCCAACATTGTAATGGGACGGAATATGAAAATGTAAAATGTGTGTAAATACATCGAGCATGTAACGTCAATAAGAGAACCGCTAAAAAGATAAGATAAATCGAGATGGAGCCTGAGGTGGCATTTACGTGACTTGGGTCAATTGGTCAGAATGGCAAGAAAGTACACGCACACATGCAGACCTCCGTATACCAGTCTGTTGTCTGGAGGATCCATTGTTACAAAATTGTATAGGAGCTATTGTATGGAAAGGATACTGTATAGGAGCCCCAGAACCCGTCGAAATTTTAATTGGGTACGATGTCAGATTAAGATAAAAAAAATGACAAGGGTAAAATCCTGAATATTTTTTTGTTTTTCTTGTCACATCATAAAATAGCCGCACCATTTTTGTTGTAGTCATCAACGCGACAAAGTCAATGTAATGTGATTCTTCAAACACGTCCATACCGTACAAGAAAGGCCAGCTATAAATACAACAATCGATATGAGCCCGGCTATTGTCTGTGATAGGAGCTATTGTATGGAAAGGATACTGTATAGGAGCCCCAGAACCCGTCGAAATTTTAATTGGGTACGATGTCAGATTAAGATAAAAAAATGACAAGGGTAAAATCCCGAATATTTTTTTTTGTTTTTCTTGCCACATCATAAAAGAGCCTCACCATTTTTGTTGTAGTCATCAACGCGACAAAGTCAATGCAATGTGATTCTTCAAACACGTCCATACCGTACAAGAAAGGCCAGCTATAAATACAACAATCGATATGAGCCCGGCTATTGTCTGTGTACCCTTTGCACAGTAAATGTAAATATCCCTGAGATCACAGCAGGCACTCTGAAGCAGTTGTCTTGAGTTTTTAACTTTTCGTCATTGCATTTCCTTTGTATGGAAGGACTGCTCAGTAATTTACAGAAATAGCTACGTTAATCGCCTAAAAGACGGCACCGTATTGAGGACCCTTCGAGCTTAAAAATGGGTTAGTAAGGAAATATTTTATGGCTCCAAATCTCAAAATGAAAACATCCTTTTTCATTATTAAAACGAAAAGCTTTTTTATCTAAAAAAATATTTTACTCGGTCCATTTTTCGTTTACGGTGTCACACTTAAGCAAATAAAACTCATGGAAGACTGATATGACAATTACATGAAAGAAAAGAGACAAGGTACCTTAAAAATTTGTCCATTACCAAGGGAAATACATTTTTTTACCATAGCGTACACCTTGGGCCCTTATGACGACCTACGAGAGTAAAGTTGGCGGTTGAAAAGTTCAGCCGTATGGGCAGTTACTGTCAGGGTGTGAGATAAGCAAGACGTGGATGTTTGTGATCCTTTTGTTCATAGCTAGACGTTTCCACTAATTTTTCCCTTATAATTTTGTTCAAACCAGGGAAATTTGTAAAAAAACACACATTGAAATTTCATTATCTTCCTCTCCGCACAGTATATTTCAAATTGAAATGANTTTCCCTTATAATTTTGTTCAAACCAGGGAAATTTGTAAAAAAACACACATTGAAATTTCATTATCTTCCTCTCCGCACAGTATATTTCAAATTGAAATGACAATGAAAAGTAGTCGTGCCAAAAAAGCCTTGAAATGGGCGAAAAGTAAGGGCAGAGAAGGTGAGGAAGTGGAGGGGGCTTCCTCCAACACGACATTGTGTCAACGCGTTTTCGGAAATGACTTGGTAAGATTCCAAAGTAAAATATAAATTCCGTTAAATTTAGTGGATTTAGGCCATATTTTTGAAATATTGTCCAGACATGCACAAATCTACAATATTTCAATTTAAATTCAATATTTTACAATTTTCCCATTTTTTTCTTCTAATTTTTGCAGTTGCGGGACAAAATCCTAAATTACGCGCTGCACGACAACACCGGCAACATTTCCGGGTCCGACGCTCGCTCCTGCCGCCTCGTCGAAAAACAGTGGCTCGTCGCTTCCAACAAACTTCTCGTCAAGTGCGGCTACCCCCTCTTAACATTCGACCTCAAAAGGTTCCACCTTCGGCACTCAGAACTTTGTCAAAATTTACAGGCGCACCTTCCGCTGGTCCCGGAGCGCCACCCCCCTTAAAATCCGCGTCTCCTTTGAATATCCGAACCTCCGGGAAAATACGATCGCCCTTTTCAAGCTGTTAAACCGCTTCCGGAAGGCCGTGGTCGAGTTGGAGTTGAAGTTTACCCACGATCAGGTTCCCGTCCAGTTGGAGCACCCTTTGGAGTACCTCGGACCCGACAATCGGATGGACCTCAGTGCCCTGCACACCTTAACTGTGACCCTGCCCCAGTGCATCGGCACGGGGGAGATTGACAGCAGGGACACCACGTACGACCTCTGCACGGCGTTCACAGTACCGCTCATTTTGAACAGTTCCCAGAAGCTGGTGTCTTTTTCCCTGAGGGGCTGTCACAAATATGAAAGGGTGTTGCCCCGGGGCTTTGAAAATTTGCGGTTGCCCGGGACCCTGAGAAAGATGGAGATTCAACGGGGCATCACCACGGGGCACATGCACCCCTTTTTGGGGCGCAATAACCCCCTTAATTTGACGGAGTTATCGGTAACCCTGCCGGATCATTCCAGCAGGGAGAGTGACTTGGTGTACAACATGACCCTGGGGGTGCGGAATACCCTCAAGGTGCTGAAAATTTATGGGAAGGTCGGCATGGAAAGTCGGTTTCTACCCACGACCCCGCTAAATCTCCCGGAAATGAAGTATCTCCAGGAGATATTCATCCGGGCAAGTTACTGTGAGTGGAAAGAGGGCGTGACCAACTTGGAGAAACTGCTCCCCGCCCTGAAGAAAATAGACATGCGGTCGGTAACCTCCGTCCAGTTGCGGAAGTGGATGGGCACCTCCCGGTTTGAAAAGGTGGAGGATGTCAACGTCGAGCTCGCTTTTGGACTCTACCCCAGCTTGTCGCAAGATCAGGCGATCTCTTTAAATTTGGCGTTTCCAAATGTCACCAAGTTGGACCTTTTCACCGCCATTGATCTGCTCGAGGATGGCCGAGCCCTGCAGCACATCTTCCTGACGATGGTGAAGCTGCAAAGTTTAACCGTGCGAGCGAAGGACTACGTCGAGGATCGGTTTTGGGATTCGTTGTTGGTGGGGGTGCCCCGAGAAATGATAGCAACTTTGGAAAATTCTTGTCGGGGCATCTGGGGGGCTTTTCAGATCTCCCATGAGCAAATACCGTCCATCGCCAATTTAACAGGTAGGCGCAGTGGAACACTTTTTGATAAATTTTAGGAATTTTTAAATAATTAGAGAGATAACATGTCTGTAATTTTTTTTGGTGTCTCCAGAACTCCAGGAGCTGAACCTCTCCTTCAACTGCAACTACTGTGGATCTCCGATGGTCCTACTCTGATGTGGTCTTTGAGTTTGCTTTTTTCAAAATGCCCAAATTACGCCAGATCAAGTTGGATGGGCAGCTGGAGGTAAATTTGACTTGTCAAACAATATTTTTATACTTAAAATATTTTAACGTCGCATATCCCTAAAGGTACAATGCTCTTTTTTACAGGCCTCGCCAACAATGATAGAAAAGTGGCAAAATGAAGGTAGGCTGATTTCGTCCAAAAATATTTTTATACTTAAAATATTTTAACGTCGCATATCCCTAAAGGTACATTTGATCTTTTTACAGGCCTCGCCAACAATGATAGAAAAGTGGCAAAATGAAGGTAGGCTGATTTCGTCCAGAGTGTCCTTACCTGATGCGCATTGCTATCGGATACACGAAATTGCAGGGCCCTTTCGCTTGAACGGGATGATGTAGATTTAAAATTTATATTTCATTTCGCCGTTAAGTATCCGTTGGAGTTTGACTGGTTTGGTGGTGGGTGTTCCTTTACAAAATGATATTGTTCATGCGGCTATAAAATGAGGGGGGCCACGAAGGGACTAATCTACCCTGCATAAATAGAAGGGGGAGGGGGCACTCCCTCAGAGTGTTAATTGAGCTATTAAAATATATTGTGGTTATGGTAACGTTGAATATTGGTAGGTACTAGAATATTGCATGCCAGGACAAAATGTCTATCCTTAGAAATTCAGCCTTTCAGTTTTAATAACAAGATGGTATTTTGAAGTAGGGTCCTTTTAAATTTTAAGTAGTATGATTTCTAATAAGTAAGCTATCACATTTTTCAAAATATTGATGTAATTGATATCTTAAGCTAAAATTAGTACAATGTAAGTACCCTTTCTATAAACAGATCTGATGCTTTCATCTTTAATATTCATGTCTTGTAATCAAAATATCTAAATTATTTAGTAAAAATATATATTGGTTATTGTAAAAATATATGCTCTACATGTATTGTTGTGCTTCTTGTAAAAATTGTGGATGAATTAGGATGGCAGGTTTTTTTGTCTAATATATATCTTTATTAAAATCAGATTCAGGTTTCACCGTACCTGCTATTGTTATTGTAAAGAGAATATGTCCCAGATGTATGTGCAATTGTGTCTTCGGATGATAATTGATTGGGCTGGAATGACAAGAATTTATTTAAGTGTCCGCGTATTTTAGCCATTAATAGGGATTTTGGTTGTGGTTTCTTTATAAAATTTGTGCATAAACCATTTCATGTTATTTTTGTTATCTGTAAATTAATATTTTATCTTTATAAGTCTGTCTATTTGTTTTTATGTAATAAATAGTAATATTCTAATTGGTGCTGGTAAATCCTGTGTGATTTGTACACTTATTTGGCTGACCCCACCCATCCATTAATCTGGTCTGGGGTAATACTGAAAATGTTGGCGTCAAAGTTGGTCATAGCGTTGAACCCGTCTTTATTTTTGCATTCTAACTCTCTATCGAGCAACCGCCCCCAAAAAAGGCCTCTCCTCAAAGGCATGGCCAGCGTTCAATGTACATAATTGGTTACGATAGTTTCAATTAAATTAAAAATTTCACTAGCACCAAACAGCTACCCTATCAACATGATGACACAACAGACGATAAATAGTTCAAACCGTACATTTTGCTAGAATTGAAGGTGTGCCTGCGCAATGATTGACAAATCGTTTATTCCCGGTTTTTGAGTCGTTACGTAGGGTTTAAAAGGCTACCTTATCGAATGATACATAAACGTTTCCTCCAGCTCCCCATTGAATCTCTCTATTGCTAAAATATCGCTAGAAACGTTGAGGTCAGCACTGCTGTATCCGTTGCCTGTTTACGTAATAGGTCTAACATGTGGAACTTTTGTTTGCAAATCAATCAGGGGTTGTTGAGCTTTTTATGTGTAACTTTTGGAGGCCACTGAAAGTGGTACAGCTCGTACTCGTTCAATCATTCTTTCAATCAAAATTATTATTGTTTATTTAAATGAGCCTTTCTTCATTAGTACATCAGCAAATTTCAGTAAACAGTCTTCTACAATATGCAGAAGTTACCCATGTTCGAAACATGCTATTCATTTTCTGGGGTTTCATAAAAATTGACAAATGTTCTTAGATCTTAAAGGGTGTGGCCGAGAGATATTGAATACTGAATTTAAATAACTATTTACATCAACAGTTTACAAGCACACACCGGCAACAGGATAAATGGCATAGTCAATTGAAAAATTAGTTAAGCGCTGACGTCATTGTCTATAACCTTTATGAGTTGGGATACGCTGACGCAAATAGTTCTACATATACTATGACGTGACCCATTTGTTGCGGTTGGGAAAACGGGTAAATTTATTTATTCCTTGTAAAATGGAGTAACAGCGATACAATAAATTTAAAAATAGAACAACATCGTTTTTGTGAGTAAAGTGAATGTAGGGTAAACGAGTGTTTAAAACAATTTATTGTAGACCGAATGTTTCGATTCAAAACATGAATCCTCATCCGGGTAAAGAACGAATGAAAAGATTGAAAGCAACAAGATAATGTGTGGACATTTAAAAGTTTAAAATTAGATTAAAATTGATGTAATATAAAAATTAGAGAATTCCAAAAGTTGTTGAGGTAGTCACGACCACGTTCTTCTTTGCGGTTTAATAAACATCGTTTTTATGTGTGGTAAGTAGCATGCTTCGGTTTGCTAGATAAGCTAGTGTTTCACAACTGAATTTCATACATTTTTAAGGACCGTCAGCAAAGTTCGGAAAGTGCCCCTTGTCAAGTTCTTCATAAACCTAAACGTTGTCAGCTTCCTAATGATATACATTCTCCCATACCCATAACTTGTAGGCATACAGGACCTTGCAAACATTCGCATTTCCCTCGTATTTCTGGGAGTGCCCCAGTCTTTCATTCGGATAGTGCGCAAAGTCTTCACACTCTTCGCGTACATGGTACCAGCGAACGTGAAAGCTATCAAAATGACGCAAGTCCCTCCACAGGACCATATAAATAGAATGGCCGCACTGGCAAAAGTCAGAATACTCCGGTATTTAATTAAAGCGCAGTTGCAAAATACCGTCAAATTTAGCACCGTCATCTCCAGCGGCACAATCGATTCGGAAAAGACAGCCAGAAAGTTCAAGTGAAGCACCTGATACTGGCGGTATCGTCGGGAAAACTCCTCAAATCTACGAAACGCTGGTAGCGCCTTTTGACGACGCCATATGCGCCGGTCTCGGCTACCCGAAGGTCCTCTGCCCTCTTCAGAAAAACAGAAGTACTCATGACTCAGCTGAAAGTTGTACCAGCCGTAGATGAAGAAACAGATGCCTTGATTACAAAGCACCGCCCAAACAACTTGTAACTCATGAAATAGCAAAACTCCGTTTAGCACAATTACAAGAGGGGTCAAATATCTGGAAGGTAACAGGGAGGTAAAGTAGCAGGACCAGTCGGGAAAGAATATGTAGTGGCAACTAATGAATAAGGCGAATAAGGGCGCCAAGGCGACAAGCATGCAGGTCAATCCGTCCACCATGACATTGGAAAAGGCACGGTTTGGGTCAAAGGAGGGCATGAAGTCAGCTGTTAATCAAAATATGGTAAAAGTAAATGTTCCTTAGAAATAGTTTTAATAATGACATGTGATAAGCCATCTTACCCTGGATTTCGTCTAGGAATCGCCAAAATTCTGTCATAAACGCTGCCCCTAATTTGGGTCGCCGAAGAAATGGGTAAGCGGCGATCATGTTAAAAATGGCGCAGATTGTAATTGCGTATAAGTAGTAGTACGATATGTCTGTATTCAAGCCCATTCGATTGTATCGAAGGAGTTGCGTCAGAAGAAACGTTGTGTAGATCATCAGCACAAAATATTGGCAAGCGTATTTAAAGTAGCTGAATGGCGTCAAGTATAGGCGCCGCTCTGCCGCACACCACCGAAAAGGAGTGCCATTCAGCAAGTAGGCAATTTTCTGTTGGTAGGCGAGTATTTTGAAGAATCTATCGCTTAGCATTATGGCGATAATACTTTATGCAGGTCACGTGTGCTTTACTGCTGTATTGAATTACCCCAACGGTAAAAACTGGAACGTTTCTGGCCACCAGGAACAAACTAGTGGGTGGATTGAGCGATGATACGTAAATAAGACCCGACCGGTTTTTCCTTTGTGTAACCAGCCCAGCACAAGAAAGCAATGTTAAGCTGTTGTAATTTTCTGCGTCAATTTCATTTAAAAGTTCATCAAGATCAGGGTAGTGCCATTACAGAAAATTAAAAGACCTGCGGCGACGGACGATATTGATTGAAATTTAGAAATTGATAATACGTCATTATAGTTCTTATTAAATTAATAAGTAGGTTTTCAGAAGGTGGAGAGTCCTTATCGGTGGACGGTGTACATTGGGAACCCCGTATGCCACTTTTAAGTTGGAACTTGGGTTTTTAATAAACTAAAACTCACTTTAAGACATCAGTCTTGAAGTTATAGCATTTCCATTCTATTCTAGCCTAATCCAGAACATATAAATCGCACACGTTTTCATGGTCCCACGTCTTGTTTGTATAAGTTATAATCCATGCAAAAATAAAACGTTTAATCCTAAAAAAAAGTTTCCCTGTCCCTTTTCCGGTTTGCAATGTCATCTAAAATTTCGTAATGTCACAACCACGGTGAGAACTCGTCATAGGGGCTAAAGGGCCAAAAAGATAAATTGGAAGTGGCATTACTAATGTATAAGAATCAATTCCAAAGGTAGTATTACAATCACCGTGGTTTAAAAGGTGAAGCGCGGACGGTAGGACTACACGGACTACACATCCCAATTTAATAAATGTCGCAGTACTGCTCTATCAAATACCGACTTAATGAGCACTACCAGACATAATGTATATTATTCTGTCGTCCATGGAGCCAATCATATTGACAAAAAAAGCCATTATATTTACCACGTACAATTTTAAATGACAGAGTGTATTAACTTAATTTGATGGGCTGCAAAAGGCGTACATAATAAATAAATAGAAGCTCGTGTCCTTATAATTGTGAAATCACATAGTTGATATATACAACTCACTCAAACATGCCTGTTTATAACCTTTTAGCTTAGTCCAGCTAGTTATAGCCTCCCTTATTCTCCCTTATTCTTTCCAGATTACAGCCTCCCTTATTATAGTCCCTATAAAATTATATGGTGAAAGGAAGCAAACTACACAGACAGATTAGAAAATTTAAAAAATGGAAATGTCACTTCAGCTATAATGGATAACTAACTGAGGTTTAGGGCTTTAGTTGTTAAAATTGTAAAGATATCCTTCTATATACGAATTAAATCCTCATTTATTGCCCTATTTACCTGAATATAATTTAATAAAGCTGCCTTTATCAAAGCCGGGAATTCTTATTTTCTAAATTTCGTCCCATCCCTTTTATAGTCCTTCCAAAGTATTTTTTTTAAATTTAGCTCGGGCTATAATGTGTGAGCAAACGGTATTGACAATCTCCTCGAAAAATAACTTACCAGTCATTTTCATTATGGTACACATAAGCACACCGAAAGAACTTGGTATGTTTTTCTTTCAAATGTCGATTTTAATGTGTAGAAAGCTGTTAAGTTTGGTTGTTAAATGGGAAATGTCAATGTTTACGCTACCTGGAGTACTAGTAGCAACACTTCTAATTATCTTACATATTTAATAAAATGGTAAAACCGTAATCGGAAAGTGCCCCAATTGGACTAATTTAAATGTCTGTTGGTATGTAAAACGCTATCGAGGTGTACGTGATACATGTTTATCTACTTTCAGCTCATTTGAAGGTGTTTTACATTTTTATCCTTTCCATTACCCCCGGGGATTAACATTAAAGGTCATCCTTGAACTCATTCGTGCTATTGAGCATATATATTGCTTGGTAGCATCCCTATTTTGATCGAAGTAAACGTGTTGAAGTAATGAAGGAGTAAAGCAATATTTGACCTTTGGTGACCTCTAGAGGCCACGCGTATCAACCATTCCACGTCAAACTTTGGATAACATAATATTAGTATATATTGTACATGCATACCAAATTTCAGCTTAATTGGACATATTTTACACTTTTACCCCTTTCGTTATGCCCCCGGGGGGTTGACATCAAGAGTCCATCTTCGAACTCATCCGAGCTATTAGTCATATGAGTGTACCTGCCAAATTTCAAAAGAATTGGGTGAAGCGTCTCCGTGATAATTAACGGACGACGCTTGGCGAACTAACACCATTATACGAAAACATCCGCTCTCACCCATCAATCTTATAAAGTACTCCCTTCGGGGCACTTAATGAACAGAGATACTGCATCTTAGATATTGTTGGTGTAATGATTAATTATTGCTAGAACATGATTTGCGGAGATCATTGTGAAGTAAAATAGTTGGACTACTGATGCCTCGGTGACCGCGATAATGATTGAATGGGGTGTTGTGCATCTTCCGTCATTGGATATAGCAGAAGTAATATAACTTATTAGTCTAAATATATATTTTTACAACATGAATTCAATTATTCTATAATAACACATTTTACAACTACTACTGCTTGCTTCACTAACAAGTAACAACTTTCTTTTTGTCTAAGTTTCATGTGACTACTAATAGACTTGATCCATTTTTACATTTTTGTCACACGAATATTTAATATTAATTAAGTTATATTTAAACATGTGATGTAAACGTATATAAACTATAATTTGTGTGCCTATACAGTTTGAAGATATAAATGTTTACAAAAGATTAGTCTAGAATCTTACTAATAACAAAGCATTGGTTAGATTTGTATTTAGAACACTTAAATACATTAATACTGCGTCCTTGGAAAACGTAAAACGGCTACCACAACAAATCGGCAATGACGGTTGAGAAATCCAACACATTCGATGATACCTCGGTAGTCCCTTTTGTTCCCGCGAAAATCGAGAAAGGTTGTTACTGACAAGCACTGTACTCATGTTTCTAAGCAATGCAAGCATGTTCATAAAATACACTGCTGTAATTA
>JAHZNE010000641.1:0-14454 GCA_027744055.1 Callyntrura sp. NNG-2020
ACGTCCTGGGAACTCTGATTCAAGTTGTGACTAGCTGGAAGCATAGAACTTTGATGGTAACCACACACAGCGTCATGTTTCTGACGGTTGGTGTTCTCAACATGTCTACACATTTGGTAAATATTGGACTGATCCGGCGAGTTATTCTGCTGTTCAACTGCTTCATCGACTATGAAGAAAGAGGGATCAATCGAGAAAAGGGGGACAAAAAACAAGCAAACGCAAGCAGTGGTACACCTCGGAAGAGGGACTTGAATGATCTTCTGGTCAAGGCGCTCATTCCGGTGTTAACAGCTACAGGCGTTTTCATGCCGATTTGTTACCACGCGGATATCTTCAGAAATCCCTGCTTTCCCATGTACCTTGGCTACTGGATGAGTGACCAGTGTGTCCCCGGGAAATTAGGGATATCGCGGAAACCAACGTGGAGTGCACAGGAAACCGGGACCAAATTTGGGATAGCATTTACCTCTTACTTCGTTTGGAGCTACCTGCTCGTGGGCTTCTGTTTCCATGTAAGCGTCCAGTGGGTAATGCATGCGCACTGCTTCCGGAAGTATATTGCGGATTACGGAGAAACCATGTTAACATTAAAAAAAGAGAGCAAAATAAACAACATTTTGCTATCACGCTACCGACAGCTGCAAATCATGTGTCTGGAGTATCGCATGATATTTGCCGAGAAGATGTTGGGGGTGTGCACGCCTTGCGTTCTGATCATTGGAATCATTTGCTTGTACAACACAATACAAATGGCGGCAGGACAGGATACTACAGGAGGATCTCTGGGGTACAATTTACTGTACATGTGGGTCGCTGTCATCTGTTTGTCGGAAGTTATCATCATAAACGGGATATTTGCGGACGTGTACAAGGTCTCTAGAAAGGTGCAAAATGCGCTGGGAAAAAAGATGGAACTGAAGAAGGATAAGTGGGCTAGCAGATGGCTCAAATCATGTCCTGTTCTCCGAATTTATTTTGGGGCAGGAAACTTTGTGGACGAGCTAACCCCTCTCAACCTTCTCGACTTTATGCTGGACCAGACCGTGAGCTTGCTGCTGTTAAAATGAAAGATTATGGACCACCAGTTTCTGCAAGGAATATTTCTAAGTCAAAAACTTGTACTAGTATGCATCTACATATGATCCAAAAAGGCCCACATCACACTTGCAAAAAAATCAAATTTTCTAGTATCTAAACATGAATTATGCTCCCGCGCTATTTCTGTAGGCTAATTGCTATTTATAAACTTCTGATTACATGTAGCACAATTATATCAGCATGTGGTTACTTTAAACACATTGTACTAATTACAAATATAAATTGCCGTTTCATACAAAGTAACGGGAGCTGCATGTCAACGACATATTTGATAATATTTAGTAAATTTACCTCAACTTTTTGCATGTTTTTTTCACGACAAAAATAAAAACAGGCATTTCCAAAACGTGTCATTGGGAAATTGGGCCAACGCCCCCGTACATACCTGGCATTCTTCCATAGAATTATGTACACCAAGTATGGGGGGAGACATCGTCATATTTATGAAATTTGAAACAAAACATGGAGCAGGCGGACAAGTTTTGATTTTCGTTGCTTCTAGTACATAAGAAAAATACAGGAATAATTTCTTTCATAGGAATAGGTTCTCTACAATTGATTATTCATACTTATTAACATATGCAATCAATTGTCAGTCTGTAGCACCTCTACCTCTTATTCATACCTGTTGTGTTGGGCTTTTATTCCCGTTGGTGAAACACATTGTGTAGTATCAACATAAACAATCGCACTATCTATGCAAATGTTTCATCCAAGCTTCCCTGTGCAAAAACGATTTTACCAGTTGATAGAAAACCTATTTTTGAGGTGTATCAAGAATGAGATCGCCATAATTGAAGAGTAGTAGTTTGTTATACTTTGTGGCGAAGAAAGTAAGTGAAACAATATTATATAACATAGCAACTGTTGGGCAACATTATTTCCCCTTGCACGATAGCTTCTTATCTATTTGTGTATTGTTTGCGCACACAAATTGCAATGGTTGTAAACACAACTGAGGCAGATAGACAGTACTGGCGGCGTTTCGCACATCAGGTAATGATTTAAAAAAAGTTTTTGTATCTCAGTTGTCTTACTTGTTAAGGGCAAGGTATATTGGTCTTCACCAGACATGGTCCAGCCGTGTCAGTTTTGTCCTGCAATAGATGGAAGGTCGGACTGCGGAAACGTTTCCTGAAAGGCACTCAGGGAGAGAGGAAAGGTTGCTGTGGAAAACAATAAAGCAAAAAGCAACTGACTACAGGATTTTTTACACAAAATGTGATAGTAATGATAAATCTATCGTCACTTTTGAGTCTTCATGATATAAACTTGCTATGAAAGGTAGTCGCTTTATTGAAATTTTTTTTCAGGCTGATTTTACTAAATGGATTTGAAATGAATTGAAACAACATAGCTTAGAGCCATACCAGTAACAAATTTCAAATAATTTTAAGATTTGCAAGATATTTTAAGAAACCATGCATGTTTAAAATAAGTCTGGGTAAGCGGCTATACCCAAGCTTAATATGCAGTTACATATGGAATACTTAACCATAAAGTATGAATAGTTCCACGAAACCGGAAAAGTTTCATTTCGTATCTTTACTCAGGACCCGTTAGAAGTATACAGTGATTCACAAACAGGGTAATACTTTTTACTATTGATGCGACAGTCATGACTTACTTGATATAGGGAAGAGTGTTTTGCCTCTCATCAGATACGGTCCAGCCGTATCAGAGTTGTCCTGTGATATGAGAAAGGTGGGTGGAAGGAAATGTTTCCGGGGGAGCACCGCGAAGATACAGGACGGAGGTGGAAATGGCTGTAACAAAGTACCGATGACTTAAATTAGCAATAAATTAATTAATTACCGCCACCAATTTGTCTTTCTGCTCTTTCTATAGTTGGCACAATAGTGCAATTGACACATTTGCAATTTGAACTTTGACAATAGATAAAAGCTGTTGTGATAAAATCAGAAATGTGATTTACAACAACACATATACACAAACTTGAGTGATCGTAGGTGTTTAATCAACTTATACGAATGTTTGCACGTCACCAATTATCAACATAAACGACCCTCGATGCTGACCAAACCTCCCTTAATTATTTATCTGATACCAAAGATCTGTGTTTATTTAATGCAACCCGTCGGTAAATGTTAAAAAATATATTTAAAAAATCAATCAAGCTTTGAAGAAAATTGCAAAAGGCTAATGCTTCAAAAATATTTTAACTAATTTGCATTCACTTTCCACAACAAAGGTTATGATTAAACTTGCTCAAACTATATTCCCATTCAAGATTTACTTTTTCAAAAATTTAGCATTTTTTGCTTGTACAACCGTCCTAATGTACCCGCGCTTTAGCTTAGTAATACAACATGCTACTTGCAAGAGATTTATACGGTAAATATTTTTCAATGACAAAATATTTATAGAAAATGTATATGAATCTATTGAAAAATCAAAAATAGTAGCTTTCAACCTTAAATATATACTAAATTTTAAATATTTATGTTCCGATTAAAATTAAACTTTTAAGAATACTGTGAAAATAATAGGTCCATACAGAGCAATAAAAACTGTTTGTCCCTTCCTTATCAAATGTACTCTTCGATGTCTCAATTGATTTCGGAGCGTTTGGGAAAACCATCTTAGCATAGGGACACGTAACATGGGAAAATAGTATTTAACACAGATAGTATAGCATTAATGTTTTCTTTCCCTTTTGATTTCTTGTATGTATCATTCTAGTTACACTTTTGCGTCGCAAATGAATGAAAGACGCTTATGACAAATCAAAGACATACGTGGAAAGTCCTATATACCTTGATTCAATAGCAGTTTACGTTGTCCTACCCATGTAAGTTTGGTAATAAAATTGTGTCATCACATCTTTTTTAAACTGATCTCCCACCGTCTTCGTGGGAATGTTGCTTTATTTGCTGTTAAAGCAGTCATTGTCACCAATTTTAAGAGAAGCACGGTGGCGATCAATATTTTTAAGGTGGGGTGGAATGATGCTGGAGGGAACGAATACTGCGCTCTTTTTGTGGGAAAGGAGATTACTTTTTATTGATTTCACGCTGTAAATTGCTTGTAGAATCCTACAACGTATGATACTTAAGCGTAAGCAAACATTTATGGGAACAGTAACTGTTCCGTTGTGAGTGATATAATAGTAATGTTACTGTTAACGTAAAGTGTTCACTTTACTTGTCGTAAGTGCTTCAACATACACGTAACATAATGTGAAATCGTTTTTCATTTTTATCCATATTGAGAATGATACTGTAGGGAAGAACCGCGTTTTCATTACAGATAGCATAGCATGATGTGTTTCTACATGTAGGAGAAAGGAGGGAAGCGAATTGTCATTTGTACTATTGTATATCTTATAAATGCAACAGCAACGTTATTTGTATTATCTTATTATAGATTGTCGTATCGTACGTGAAAAATACTCATATAGTACGGTACAATATAACAGAATGATAAATTTATAACCAGTAAGCTTATAACGTTCAGTAAACAAGTTGCCATGAAACTATTAAATTAGTCCTAACGCTTTTAACAAACGTTTTTGATCATATCTTACAAAAATGGTTACGGGATACAAAATTCAGACATTATTTTATGATAAGCCTGAAAAGTTTTATAGGCAGTTTCAAAATAAATAAAATCGATGAATTTTATTTAATTTCTCTTGCAAAACTATTGACGAATTTAGAATTTATTTTGGATACCTCAAAGTCAGTCAAAATTCTGCGAGATCGTTAATTGTACATTCAAACAAGTAAAAGATTTGAAGAGTTATATTTATATTCAACGCTTTTATAGTAGAAAATAGTATTACTTTTCGGAACTCATCCGTGCTAGTATAGCATGGAGAGATGCCATTAGAAAGGCACATGTATTAATTTGGATGTGCACAATAGACTCTTGTGAATTTTGAAACAACCACAATTTTAATTTTTCCGATTACTTTATAGTCCTTCAAAACAATTTAATATTTATGATAACATACTTTTGTATATGTATGTATAGAAGAAAATACATTAATAATTTAAATTCTCATTGGTCAAGATAACATATGGTGGAGAATGTTAATCTTTCGAACAATTCGCATTTACAAAATGAAACGCACGTAAACTTAACAAATGTTATTTGAGGTTACACCATAATACATATACACACGCTAGCATAATGGTATTACTTGAAGTAACCGTTACTTATGTACAACTGAAGCTGAAGCTCAGTAGAATGGTGTATACCAACAAAAATTACTATATCAATATCTGAAACTCCATAAATTAATAGCACTGCAATTATAAATGCAATGATATGATCGAAAACATGATTTTAGTGTACCCCAAAATCTACACTGAATATCTAATGTCAAGGAATAACTTTGTCTTAAATTATTTTTAAATTCTAAATTTTATAGATAAAACACAAACTTAACAACTACAACAAAAACAATGATAGTTTCCAAATTTTACCACGTACTTATTTCTTAAAAGTAGTCAATCTAAATACATATATGTCTACATTACGTACTTGTTGTGTTTTTAAAATACTACTGTTTTATTTGTAGTTCAATATAATACTAGTCACTATTTCTGTTATATTTATAAAAACATTGTCAACATGTTTTTTTATATTATCTATATTTTACATTCAAATTTTTTTTTACCGTAGGTTGGGAAACGAACAACTTAATATTATTTTTGTGATTTCTCATCAGCCATCGAGATAAGTCATTTGCTGCGATAACCCATACATATTAAAAATTCGAAGTATTTTCCCCAGTATTTAAACCATAGCCTTTGTAACATGCCATCTCCTCTAGTTCTCAGGGCGTTTGCCCTTAACCAACTGGGTAATACTTACCTCCTTCCTTCTTACCCCATTTATTGGGATATCAATCAGGCCCGTTTCTTTCACCAATCCACATACAACGCCAGAGACAGATTCTATCCCCCGTATCGTCTTTATCTCTACTACATTTTGACCTTGTTGGTACCTATCTTGGTATGCAATGTAGTAACCTTCCTTTTTCTTATCTTGCGAATATTCGTGGATACCTCCGGGAAAATTTTGACCCTCCACAGTTTTGCCATTTGCCTCCTTCTCTTCTGTAACGCTCAGCTCTCACTCACCTTCAACTGCCTCGTCTTCGCGTTTGGAAGAAACATGGTGGCCTACACCAACTGGATCCTTCTTGCCGACCAACGTCTAACAACTGGAACCTTCCCCCGCATAGATCTATTCGGCATTGCTCTCAGTAATTCTGTTGCTACTTACCTCTCCGCCTCGGTTGTCTTACCAATTGTTCTCATTTTTGTAAAAGCGGACGCTTTCTACGTTTTGGCAAATGTCTTTTATGAAGAGGCTACCATAGATGAAAGCTACCTCTTCCTGATAATCCGTCTGGTGGTTTATCTTCTGGGTTGTCAACTCATCTCCGCACATTTACCCTGATCATGGTCTCTTTAGGGTGGTACACAATTTCGTACTTGTCCAAGGCCTCACATTGCATTTCCTCTCAAAATCAATGGCCCCGACCTTCCCTATTAATGATCCACCTGACAAAATACCATCAATTTCTGGTGGCTTGGCTGTCCATGGAAGAATTTATTGGTTTGCTAACAAAACTGTATCTCTCTGTCACATTTTGTCTTCTGGTGGTGGGCTTTAATGGGATAGTGTTTGGGTTGCAGCGAGGAAATTTGTTACTATTTGTCGTCGCAGCAGGAATGATCGTTGTCGTGGTAGTTGTCTTATATTTTTCCTTTTACGTCGCTTGCGCTTTACAAACGAAGAGCAAAGGGCTGTTGGGTTTGTGTAAAAATTTCTTGGAAAGTAGCTATGCCGACGGCACCTGCACCAAATATCAGTATACCTATCTACAAAAAATATTGCAGAGTTTTCTCCCTGCGGTGGTGAAAACGGCAGGGTTAAGAATTACAATTAATAGACGGTGTCGGCTGGTATACTCAAATGAGGTTTTAAATAATGTCGTCAATGTGCTTCTTGCTGTGTCTGAACTTCTGTAATATTTTATATTTTAAAATGTCCAAATTTGTAAAATTTTGAATAATTCCGGAACTTTAAACATGTAATAATGTGGTTGTTGTACAAGATGTTATCCATGCTTATCTTTTCGTGACTAATAAAGAAATTGGCGGTTAAATTTGAAATATTTTTGTATTTTGCTAATTTTCTTTATTTTAATAATTTAATGAGCTAACTAACAATATTTCAATATTTCATAGGGTGATCCAGCATGGTTGTCTGTTAACCAATTCCGGACTTTACCGACCGGACAAAATGATTTCCGCCCCACGTTGTCCAATCAGCATTGCGGGCATATTGGTGTTCCCACTCGGCACAGCCGGCATGACGGAGGCATCAATAACTCGAAGATTGGTGGTATTGAAAACCCTAAAGTTAAAGTTAACCCCATTTTTTTAGAATAACATCAGTGTAAGGGAACTTGTTATGCAAATATATTTGAACCCACCTCAGCGTGGAATCCACCACGCCTTGACTGCTGTCCGGGGCCATGCTGCAGGTGCTCGAGGGATGGAAACTGGGCCAGGCATTTTCCATGATGTAACATTTCCAGTATTCTCGACTGAGGAACTGCTCTCCGGAGCAGGCTTCAATAGGTTCAATCATTTGGACGCCCACGCGTTGGAAAGCGGTGGAGTTGATAAACACGTCGAGCATGATGTTGATGCTAAAAAAATGTATGCGATGATAAGTGGTTATCATTTGTGGAATACCTATGTATTTACAAGATCCAGTTTCTCTGGAAATACCCACCTGTCAATCATCCTGTCCAAATCTGTCGGATCCGCAAAAAAGTTGGGATCAATGAGGGGCTTATCGTGGGGATCTGTGCTGTTAAGCCGAATGGTGCCGTGCGTATTACTGCGCAACAGCTCCACGGAAAAATACATGAGCTCTTTGTCCTCATTCTCGGACTGACTAAACGTTTCCCAAAGGTAGATGTGTATCTCGGGGTAATTGGGGTCAGGGTTGACGCTGCTGGCGATGTTGCCCCACATCAGCTGGGAAACAAAACCGCTTCCAAAGAGGAACCCTTGCAGGGGGCCCGTACCGTTTTCCAGGTACTGAAGCATACCTTCAGTGGAATTGTAGGGTTCTCCAAAGGTGGTGTTCAAACGAAATCCGCCATTTTTGGTGTCCACCACGTCCACCACCGGATGTTCTTGCAGGTACTCTCCCACCGGAAGGTCAATCAAGGTTTGGATGCCCAACTGCTCCAGATGATCCCGAGGTCCAATCCCGGATAGGAGGAGCAACTGAGGACTCCCGATAGCTCCCGCGGATAAGATAACTTCCTTTCGAGCGAAGGCTGTTTGAACTCGCCCATGGCGTTCGTACGTGACCCCAGTAGCAGTACCATTTTCCGCCAGCAAAATTTTGGTCGCCAGAGCGTACCGGTAGATAACCAAGTTAGGGCGGTTTAGAATCGGTTCCAGAAAGGCTTGGTAGGTCCCGGACCGAAGACCCTGCCAAATGTTGAAGTCCACCTTGGAAAATCCGGCGGTCAATTCCCCGGTATTCAAATCACCAATACGGAACCCCTTCTCTGTTAGAGCATCCATGACCACGTCCACTCCCGGCAGGTGCTCGATCCTGCCAATGTTCATTTCTCCAGTGGTCCCATGCCCGGAAGTGCTATTTTCGTAAAAACCGTGGTAGCTTTCAATCCGGTTGAAACTTTCTCGCACATTTTCCCACCGCCAACCGTCATCTCCCGTGAAGTGCGCCCAAGAGTCGTAATCCTGGGGCATGGCCCTGTTGTACATCAGCCCGTTGATCTGGCTGGTTCCGCCCAGGGTCTTTCCCCGGGGGAAAGGGCAAACCCCGCCCATTGCCAAACACGAACGGGTTTGGGGTACCGACGTAAATCCCCAATTCATTATTCCCGTCTCCCAAACCTGTAAAAATTCAAGGTCAAATGGTAAAATAAACATTGAATTAAGAAAAAACTACCGGATACTAATTTATGTACAAAACGTTTACCAAACGTTGTCCAAAGGGAATATCTGTCGCCGGGTTAGGACTTCCCCCCGCCTCCAAAATCAGCACTCGATTCTCCCTAAAAAAGATAAACAAAGTGATCTTAGCACGGTTTTACCAATTTTTAGAGTAAAAACATTTTTTTTTAGATTTCGGACCCCGACGCGCTAAGCCGATTCGCCACAATAGCTCCCGCCGACCCCGCCCCCACAATAATATAGTCGAACGTTTCCTCCGAGGGATTCTGACCCTCGCCCTTTGCAAAACTCAAAGCCTCATCCGCCTTTTCCATGGTGGCCTCTAGGAACTTCACCTGCTCCGGGAAATTCACATTTCCCAGGTACAGTGTCGCCACCAGGAAGGGGACCGCAAAGCGGTTGAGGAGCGTTAACGGGATCGTCATTTTCAATGGATTCACCCTACCAAACTAGGCAACAGCCTGTCACTGACTGTACGAGGATCTCCCGGGAAATGGGGACATTTGCAATATTCCCTTATAAAAATACACCTTATCATTTAAATAATCCCTCGATCTTATCTGTACTTTATTTTTGTACTCTATTTCTGCTGACCCCCACGGGACATCCTCTGCTGATCCATTCCATAATTCATTCTGGCTGTATATGTTGAGAGGTCTTCCCAGAGTTATGGTATCATTCCCCATTAATCCGCTAAATCTATTTTTGAGAAGGGGATTTAACCCACAAATTAGTAAAAATTACTCTCGTGATGAGCAGCCGCCTAAAATGTGATTAATGATCAATCACGCTGGTGTGTCACTCACTTCATCTGTTTTGCTCCGTTTCATGGGATATTGAAAAGACACGTAGTCTGAGATTGTAGCTGGAATAGATTGTGGTGTGCCTGAGTTCCCAATAATAAACGAGATAATAAGACTGAGTGAAAGCCGAGTACTTATGCATTGGTTTTTGTCATGGTCTGTCTCTACTCAAATTAGAAGCCCAATGTATTATATTGTGTAGTACACTCCTTTGTGGAGACCAAGGTCATCCCCACGTTTCCTACTAAAATTGTCTAGTGACGCAACGCAGATCTGTCTGCCATCAAAGCTAAAATCTCATTAATTTAGGACTCTTTTTTATTACATGGCGGCTTAAAACAAAAATGGAAGGGACCATTATGTGCCATTTTTTGCTTCTTGAATGGCTCTCAACTTATTTCAGCCTTTTGGGAATGACAGCAGAAAATGTGACCTTGGACGCGGATGATAAAAAAGGAAGTCTTAATGCACGCTGAAGCTGTCAGGGAAAGCAAAACCTGTTAATAGTAGTCCTTTGACAGGAGAAAATGCAGAAACCTGTAGATGACGCGTGTTAGAGCACAAGTTGTGTGCTTATGTAGGAGACGGGAAGGAGATGTGGATTGTGCCCTTATCACGAACCCATTTCCTCCGAATGTAATTAATGTTTTAGGAGAGATATAATAACTTCCGGTGCATACACCACTTTCCTTGGAAAAAGCACAGTCCTTTCAAAACAGGCATGTGCTTTCCTGTGCATTTATTTCTACGTGTTCGGGCTCCCGGATTACTTGAACGAAAAGTAGACGACTTTATTAGCAAGCAGTATAAATATTATACAAAGAGTTTGGAGGGGAAAGGTAATTTTATTTTGATTTAGCAATTGTAATTAGAAGGTGCTTTTGATAACTTTAGAAATGCTCCTCATACGCACTATTTTAACAAAGGGCACATATAATTGTCAAAATATGTCTTTGTACATCCTACGGAAGTGCACCGGTTGGAATATTAAAGTTTGCACGTTGTATGCCATGAATAACACGCTAAATGCCACAGGCTATGAGCCATAGCTTTGTAACACCAGCTGACTATATTTCATGGAAAACATATGCTTTAAATACAAAGTCCGTCTGTTTTAAGAGTTTAAAGCTATAGAGTAATAAAGGGGATACACCACAGCAGGATACAGGACCACAGGATAATTTTCTGTTGAAGTGGGACCCTGAAAAAGACGTACCGTATCATGGGCGGTTATTCACACATCGAGGAGTAACGTAACCGGAACATTTGTCTCTGGCGACGTGAAGCCAACTACGATTAATTTTACATGACCGGAAACCCTTACATATAGCGGGTATTATTAATTGGTTAATCCTCAAGCTAAAAAAAACACATCGTTACACAAGGCAAAACTCAGATGCTGCTACATGGTGAACTTGAATTTTGAAGGTTAATGGCGTCTACGAAAGTCCTTGCAGCGCATTATTTTAATAAGGATTAAAATTTGTTTAAATTTTGCAGCGTAAAAAATAAATTGGCTTGTAGCAATGATATTATATTGAAATATGGTGCCACGATGCAACAATATTATTGAAGGCTACAAGTTGAAACCTGGTGAATTAGAGCAAGTATTCTACGCATACAAACTAAAACTTCCAGAATGGCAGGAAGTAAACAAGCTAAGATTCAACTGCCACTTATGTTCACTTCGTTAGATGAGAATGCCAGTCCCGAATGATCAGTACAACAAACCAAAATCCTTTTACGTACTGAATTCTTAATCAGAATTTCCCAGCAAACTCACGGTGTGCATGTAATATGTGGGTGTATTACTGGCATAACCAAACAACTCTCAAGGAAAATGGTAAAAATATTCATTTTAATCGCAACAAGCGGTATACTGTAACAAATTCATCTCCCCGAGAAAAACTATGTCAGTGGATCTCAAGAACTTTCTGTTTACATAGCAGACGTAAGATGATATTATAATAGGACTGAGCTTCAAAATCAAGAATGGGACTAGGAAAATGGATATTGCACTTTCTCACAAAAATGTCAGTTCCACTGCTACTCTTTACATGATATAGGCAAAAAAAGTTGTAAGTAAAGTAAACATTTCTAATGTGCGCCCTTTTATACATCTTATATATGCGTGGGTTGGCAAAATGTTATAGACTTTTAATTTTTGTTATTTTTGTTTCCAGGAAGCGCCATTCATGCCTGTGCCATTTACTCAGAGTTAATCTTGGTATTCTGGGATATTTTCTTTGATCTACTGCCTTTCATCTATCATTATAATGGCACCCATACGTTATATAATGAAAATATCTTGTTGACCATAGTGACCTCAAAAACATCACAGACATTCCTGAGAACACTGATTCATAAATAACTTCGATCTGCTATATATTATTAGCACTCGACTGTTCCGAGGACAAAATCGGCGACGCTAATTCCACTAATATCTTGTTAGTAGGAATTACGTGTGCTTTGTTCATTAACACGTTATTGTTCCAGTTCCGCTTAATTTATGTTCCATCGTCGACAATGGATGTCTCCCTGTAGAAAGCGTAATCGTGTTACTCTATGTTACCTATGTGGCGTATTATGCCGCCAGCGCAAGCCGGGCTCTTTCTAAATATAGTCTGCCGGTTAAAATATGCAGTAAGATACAAAGAGTGGCTAAAATCTAAAATTTTGGTTATAAATTTATACTATATGCGGGTATCGTGCATTTTCAGAAAGGGTTATAGTATGGAAGATATAAATTTTGATTTTTGTCATCAAAAGTGCTGTAGCTCAATAACAACATAAATAAATTTGTAACCAATAATACGAAGCTGCTACCATTATCGAGTTTACGGTAATAATGATCTCTGTAGTTCGGATTCCAGCAAAGTGTATAGCAAACATAGTCATACATAAGATGTTATGACATTATTCCTCCAGCAAAACATTTCACTTTTTTTCTCTTCGTAGGTAACCCAGTCATCGTCATCATTGTGTATTATATTTGCATACAATGTTTCTTTAAGTAGGTGTTAGTATGACGCTAGAGTGCCGAGAGTTTCAATATATACAGACAGCAGATAGATAACTTTGCTGTTATTGTACCACCCGTCGTCAAACATAAAACGAAAGTCGAATTTTCTCACAGCTCCGCGCACACCATATTCCGCTTTCAATGGGAGATTAATAAATATATAACAAATGTATGCAAACTTTTTTGTTATTGTGTTAACTGACAGGATACACTATCAATCTTATTTTTATAAAATAAGTCACCCTTTTCAGTTGATGGAAACTTTCTCCTGATGGAAGGAGAGCATGTTATTGATTTGTTCCTAGCGTTTGGAAAAATTTTTACAGGCGGAAATATAGAACCATGGGAAAAAGAGAGTGGGATTGTTTGCAGGTATGCCATTTCTTTTGACTTTTGTTATTATTTATTATATACATTCAACTGATGTGTTTGTTTCATTCCTTTTGTTTTGTAAATGTAATCCGGAATTTTGCTTAGATTAGGAGTCACTTTAATGCCAAAAAAGAGTTTTCTGTTGAATAGTTCGTACGGGTGGGAGAGACATCGTAATCTTCTTTTAGGCATTATTCTTTCGCCGTCAACTAATCACATTGCCAACTATTTCCAAGGGATTACATGAATTTGGATTAGACATGGTGTGTTTATATAAATTTGGAAGATCTGTCAGACACTATGACATATTTGAACACGTTTGTAAGCATTGCATATTTTATGCAACAATGTAATGAACTAGTATATATTTTCAATCCTTCATACATCCATGATAATTTTAAATAGTGAACTATAGTTAATATCGTCATTTCGGCAATCTAATAACATTGTTTCTACTCGTTTATTGTTTTTAGATATTGTGTATTTAGTATACCGCAAACATTTTTTGGAATAATTAATACTGACAATGCAAAATCGTTTTTTTTGGCAATATTTAGATTTTTCCATATAAACCATTCATATATGCTATATCTATAAATAGAATGTACTATTGACCTTAAATATCTATTTTATTTTGAAACTAATCGACCAGAAATTGTTGTCAGTTTTCATAGAACTGGAATACACTATTATAAAATGCAACAATGATTTTGCGTTCACTCTCAATAACCTTGAAACTCTGAGCATCACATTAATTCTAGACAGCCTCCAAGAACGCCACGAATGCTGCGGGAGTTGAAGCTACGCGAGCTGCATTCATTTTCCTTGCAGAGCTTCTGTTCTCTGGTAGATGCCTTTTTCAAAAGAAATTTTAGAAGTGGAATCTCACGATGTGCTCTTATATAAGTACGGCATATTTACGCAATATATTGTTACCCCTGAAACCGTGCACAATATCACGGGTTTTTTCCAAAACCTTATCTCATGTCACAAAATATTCAACATTGTTTGCCCATATCAAGCAGTATCACAATCACAAACGTTCTCAATATCGCAAGGAAATTGATCTATGAAAGGTATCACATTTCCAGTTTCATGGGAAATTGAGCACATTTATTGCATCAAAGGAAAACTCATTTGATGCTGACATTGTTCCGAATCTACTTGTAAC
>JAHZNE010000642.1:0-13041 GCA_027744055.1 Callyntrura sp. NNG-2020
TGGCCATTTAAAGAGATAGCAGACGGCTACTACTACGTTATAGTACAAAGTGATAGGTATAATTTATTTTGCCATACAAATATTTATACCTATAACATAATGTTATTTATTGTACAGTAGTAGGCTCATTGAAAGAATAAGCTGCATTTTTCACCGTGTGTACATTCAGGGTAAACGTTTCAGAGAAACAGTACTTTCTTGCCCGACCTTGATTTTAATATTTAAAAAGTAATGAAATAATTTTATTACAGAGCCGCCTATGGGACTTGGCTTTTTGTTGCAAGCATAACTGCACATATAGTATGCACACACCTTCTTGGTTACTTTGCGTTGACTCAAACATTTTTCATAATATGTTATCTATTTTGTGCATGGAGTCTCCGAGGAAGAATTGCATGGAGAGAATTGATTATATCTAGAGTAAACCACTTTCAATTATTTTAGGGAGTAATAATTCCAGAATAATTGCATATTTATTTGTTTACATTAGTCATTTTTTTAATTATCAAAATTACATGTTTGCATTGAAGCGTGGGAAGGGAAGCTACATGCTTAGAGTACTATCTAACCAGGAGAAGCTGATTCAGCATGAACTCAGGAATGTTTATATTCGTCTAACAAGAAAGGATGATGCGTCTGGGGACCCATATTTCTGGCTTAATTTGAGCGGCTATGAGTTGGACGACTACCGGATAACCAGAATGACGAAGGCAGAAGGTGCTTTGAGAATTATGGGAATGAAACTGGCTTACCGTCTCGGAGTAAACTTTTTCGATTGGAAGGATGAGTCTGTAAGTGGATGTATTTATTATCACTACTGCAGAAAGAATGACGTCAATTAAAAGGCAACAAATTTTCGCTGCTACATTGCATCAATTGTATCATAGTGTATTTGTATAACATTGAGAAAGAAGCCGTTATGACGAGCAGTCTTGCAACTTATACGATACAATTTACACAAGAGAATGAAATTGATTTAACATATCTCGCAGTATTGTACGTAGTGTAGTGTGGTAGCTTGAGCTTGCATACGGGCTACTAAGTTTCAACAGTTCATGATTTCTCATAAGAGGTCAATAAATTTATACTACCAACTGCTGTAAAATGTAGGGAAAACTTATTACCGTATTCTCGCCGATTATCACCCGGATTAAACAGCAAAAAAATAATTTCGGAGGGAACTGTAAATGGGAGAGGTTATATAATAAGTGAGGGGCTAAAATTCAAAAGCGAGAACTTGATGAAAACAGTTTTATTAAAATATTTTAAGAAATCCAGCAAAAAATGAATAATTACAGCAAATTTTATTCATCTACGGTCTATCTAATCACAATCAAATGGCAAATCTATTCGTTTCTTTGTTTTTCAGATGGTACTTCTGAATTTAAATAAATACGATCTTTTTACAATAACAATTTTAGTAAATGAACCTTTAAATTTAACTGAACCATTAATTATAACTGAAATGCAATTTCAAATCCTGACAAATGTATTAATTTTGCATCTTTGCAACTTGCTTAGTATATACAAACAGAGGAACTATAATAAGAGAAAGCATATAATAGGAGGTTATACTATAACTAGCGAGAATACGGTATGTGACCTTTAACTTGAAACCATTTTAACTAGGTGTCACAATCAAACCAATTCATTCATACTTGAAATAAAAGGAAAAAATCATATCCAACTGGGGTAACATTATGGGAACATTTTTTCATTCCAGGAAGAACATTTAATTTTTCATTACAAAACATACAGCAAGCTTCCTTTCCACCCCCAAGTGCAACTTATGTACAAAAGCAAAGAAAGCTTAGGGAAAGATTTGACAGATGATACTGAAGGGAGGAGCTACGATTGGTCACAAAAGAGCAAGACTTTCTTATCCGTTCCGCCAAGAGGAGGACGTATCGGGAGCGACAGTGAAGCTACGCCATCGAAAATCAGAAAAAAATCTTCGGCAACTGTTCTGGCGGACGATGCCAAGAGAAAGGTCAAAATAGAAGATAAAATAGGCGTAAAGAGAATATAAATTTGCTCAACTATTAATTTGTCTCTAGTTGCTGAATAAACTCAAAATACGCAAACTTTTGAACACGCTCTAGTAATTAGTGCATTCAGTTCAACACTTTGATAAACGACAATTTATCTGATGTTATTCTTCTGCTTCGTTTCATTACATTTACGTCGTTTCACCATCAATGTCTATTATTATAATTATTATAGTACTCCATTTAATAAAAAGTGAAATGTATACATAAATTGGGTACCCCATAAAATATATGTAAAAATATAAACATGTAGTATAGTCATAACTGTCTATGACTATATTATACCAGTTGGCCATATGTATGTACTTAAACCCCGGAATTCTGGGAGAAGCGATCTTTTCAAAGCAAAACTATCATTCCTTTACATCACGTGCCATCAGAATCTGCTGTTACACCCTCATTACTTACAATTGATTTCTCGTGACGGAAAAACGATCATGATGTTTTCGCAGAGAAAGAAAATTAATGCGTGGTTTTAAGTAGTTGCTACTTGCAGAAACTAATAGGAGTAATTCAAGAAGTTTGTTTGGTGTACTCGCAATGTTAAATACAGAAAATGCACGTAAATATAAAATAATATTTTAACAGTCAAACAGCCAAAAACATTAATGTGTAGTACTGTGACTGCCTGTTGGGATTCGGTTTATCAATTTTGAATTCTTTTGCAAACTAGATGCGCATTTATCGGTCTCACTTAAATGTTGTTGCGCTTATGCGCATGCTGTTATTTGGAAAGACAATATGCACAGTCAACAGTATACATATTCCTTTGATAATTCAAGCAATCTATTTATTTATGTGCCAGATGAAAAACTCCTTGTGAGATCTATCATAGTAAGTATGTTGATATACTTTAAACTTTCTGATTCAAGTTTCTCCGTTTCTCCTCTTGTATTATAAACGGCATATTATGTGGTCCCAAATAAATATTCATAATTATTTCGATCCGTCTACTTTATGTTCTCTATACAACAACATCTTTTACACTGTTTCGTTCATTTTTCCTATTGTAAAAGTTTTGTAACCGCGTGAAGAAATGCTCTATCGGAATGAATTTTATTTTTAGCCAACAGAATAAAAGTAGCAGCACCACGGTCGAAGCAACAGCTTTCTTGCTTTTCCGTACACTGACATTTTTTGAGAACGCGACCAAGAGCAAAACAGCACGCAAAGTTATAGTATTCAACCAAAATGCAGATGCAACCACGCTAACGCTCTACGTACTTTTATTTAGCCAACATCAAGCGTCTGTGGATTTGCGCGAACGAGTGAGTCGGGTACGAGAGTACTTACGTTGTATTATAATAATATTCCTCCTTGTTTGAAACATTTAGGAATTTACCCTTGTTTTTTGCAATTGCAAGATTGCAACATGTTAACACGTTGCATGCATATGTTTATACCTATTTACTTGAATGTTGATGAAATGAGCGTTGCCACTACTATGATCAAACAGAAGAACTGCATTGCAGTAATTTGTTCTTCCGCTTTACTCCTGTGTGAAGAATCTCAACAAAACCGAAATGTGACTTTTGATTAGCTTTCCTGCATGTTGTATATCCATTTCTAAATAAATCATGTAATTTTAAAATAAATTTTATCGGTGGTAGTGAGACATATAGTAGTACTGAAGAAACGCACACGTTCACACGTATTTAGCTATTCTGCTGCCTGAAATTGACGGTGCGAATTGTGAGTTTTCCAATAATTTATAAAGTTTTACGGTTACAATTGTAACACATTATTGTTATTGTTTAATATAAATAGCATAGCAGTCAAATTTTTGTTGTGTAGTGTTAAAAATCTTATAGATTTTGATTCATAGTAAGTAATAACTGCTGTTTTATGTTGCGTCAACAATAACACTAACACTGAGATTATAAGCGGTGAGCAGCCAAAACCAGCTCTTTTAAATTCAAGGTCAGTCTCACATACATGCCGCATTTACATAAAATAAAAACAGGGTGATAAATTGCTTTTGTCAGCAGCGTTGGTGCGTTATACTAAAAGTATATGGGCTCTTGGACATAGAAGATGGGAACATATAAGTTAGTGGTTGGTAATAGTACAATGGTGAGAAGTGGACTAAATAAATGCGTCTCGCAATAAATGCGCATGTATGTTGATGCATGGAGACATATCTGCGCAACAAAAAGAAAAATGTTAGCCCCCAGTAAAAAGTCTTATTAGTGTGTTTAACCTAATAAAACTATGAGCTATATAATACCATATACCTAACATAAAGGAAGCAAGGTTATGGAAAAGCGTGCCAATTATATTTGTGTGTGATGTACGTATAAATAATATTGCACAAGTGTTCGGCACATTGTCTTGTTTTAGTGTTTATTATAAAAATTGTAATCCATTTTTAAAATATGGGAACAGGTTTTGTCTTCAATAAGCGAAAATGACGGAGGAGAACACTGAAAGGTGTGCGAAGAAGGCTGAGCTGCGAAAAGCAACAAAAGATTTGGTCATTCGTCTCTTCATTCTTTTCCTGCTAAGTGCTGTTGGGGGCTTCATATTTAGGGTATGTATAAGATATAATGATATGTTATTGGAATATGGTTTATATCACGTGTAGCACTACCGTGTTAATATGTCATCTTCAATAAGTAAAAGTCTCTTTTAATAATATTTAATTTTTAATGCTTTTTTGTTATTTAATAAATATTTGTTGTGGTGATGTTAAAGTGGGCGGAAGGAAGCAAAGAGTTAGAATATAAATGTGGAGTAAAGAAAGTTCGAAGAGACTTTGTTGACAATCTTTGGCAGTCCTCCCGTTTTATGAATGAAGATGACTGGAAGTCAGTTGCACGACGGCGACTCCTCAAGTTTGAGGATGAGCTTCACTCCGCGTACGAGTCTGGAATGGATGCAGACTCTGGATCGAAAACATGGAATTTTATGAACGCCGTCTTTTATTCCATGACTATCATGACCACCATTGGTGATTTGCCAAAATATAGGACTTCACATATCCCTTTACATGCTTCATGTAAGCAATAATTCATGTACAACTTTCCTACCTTAGGTTATGGTCACATATCGCCTATAACTTTTACTGGAAAGCTCTTCACAATGTTATATGCGTTAATCGGTATTCCAATATTTACCATTGTGGTGGGGGATGCAGGAAAGGTACTAACGCTCGCGCTTAAATTACACTTAACTAAAAACCCTGAAAACAGCAACGGTAATCTACTTCACTTGTTACATTCTTAAGACAAGCAAAAATTCACAATATATTTTCTATGTTAATCATCGTCACTTTCATATTCTAGCTTACAGCGTGGACGATCAATTCAATTTGCCACTAAAGACTGGATTAATAATTTTGACCTTATACTCTCTTATTGGCACAGTTGTTTTTGCATTCATTGAATCTGAATGGGGAATTTTTAGTGCCTTTTACTTCGTTTTTATCACAACATCAACGGTCGGGTTTGGTGACTACTTTCCCAGTGTGAGTACTTTTTTGATTTCATATGTTATACTTATTTCCCATAAGGGTCGAATAGGGTGTAACTTTGTAAATAATTGCAAGTGGAAGAACATTGCTTTAGGGATAAATCGTTTTTAACTTTTGCATAGAATCCCGTAACTGCTGTGATGTCATCTGTATACTTCTTGTTCGGTTTGGCATTGTGTTCAATGGTTTTGGGCCTTGTTCAGGTACATATAATTTTATTTTATATGCCTTCGTGAATTTATAATTCCAACAACACATTTATATTCAAACATCAAAATTGAAATCATTCATGGTGTATATTGTATCATATTTGTAGGAAACGGTGGAATCACCAATGAACAATCTTACAAAGAAAGTTGCCTTTGTGTTGGGCATGGAGTCTGCTCCGGATAATAATACTTCAAAACAAACCGAAGGAGAAACAGCAGACACACATGCTAAAGCAGATTAATGCATGTTTGCAAATAACATGTCCCTGGATAATCGATATTTTAATTAAGCAAGAACGTAAAAACAGAGATAATGAAACGAATTTAAAACCAAAGGTTTTTTAAATCATGAAATAATAAGCAATTGTTTGCAACTGTGTGCCATAATACAAGAGTTAAAATGTTGAAACTGTTGGATCAATTCAACTCAATAAATAGGGAAATTAAATGTAAGGAACTCAAAAAATAAAGGACTGTATGATTATGATCCATTTCCACCCATGTATATAATAGCCATTCTAACTAAGAATGAACTCTCAACTCAAACTAACTGATCCATAATAATCATAGATTACAGATTTTTGTTGGTTGATGAAGACATGTGCACGTGTATATTGTATACGCAGAGATGATGTATCTTAAAATTAAAAAAGTCCTTTTTGGAAAGTACACGGATCCACTTTAAAAGGATGTAACTTTCTGCTATGTTAGTGCCAAATATTTCCAAATTCATATTAAATGAAACGTGCTACTGCAGCGGTCATTCTTATCCTTAATTTAATTCTATTTTGACTTTTATCATGTTCCCATGAAATTTGGCATATTACACCAAGTAAGCTGTTGTCAGTGGACCAGAGGTCAGTCCCTCCGCTCGGTTCGTTGATGTAATTCATCTATGTATTTGGTTTTCGCATTCCAATGAAGCAGTGTCACTTCGTGGTGCTTGCTGGTCACTTGTTTTTGTATTGCCGCTATAGTAAACCGTTTTAAGCCGCCAACGGTTTTAGTTGTTTGACAAATTTACCCCCATCCATCATTTCTTTTTAGTGCCATAATGTCATAATTTTCTGGAATATTTGACAATTGCCGTAACACTGTTACGGCTTTGAATGTAATGAATGAGTTACGTAGATTCTTGAATATTCTAATTTAACTGTGTAGAATTCTTACGATTGCATCGTGTGTGTAAAGACGCATTGATTCAATACTGTATTCTGATGACTTCTTTATTGTAATGGCGATGAGAATTTGACTTCGTGAATAATGAACTTTTTCAAACCAATGTATTTTGATTTTTTAAAAGTGTTGTCACTAAACGAACATGTAACAAAACAGTGGATACCAGAGTAGATTGTACAGTCGATAACTCTAAAACGGTAAGTCGTTGCCAGGTGAACTTTCAAATTTTGAACTCAACATTAATAGGTGTATCCATGACAATATTTTCAGCCAAATGTAAAAATTCACCCGAGATGATTTTCCGAGTACCCGAAATTTTTGTCAGTAGCCTAGCTAAACTAACCAGAGCAACTTAACCAGGTACATCCGATAATCATAATTAAATTTAAGCATACGTTGTTGTTTGTGGTGTATAAAATATAAAGGAAGAAGAGTTCTATTTTTACAATTCATCTTGAATTATCAATAATTGTCATTCAGTTTCATTCAAAAAATCTATTGTAATTCACAAGTTTGTTGACGGCGCAGGTCCAAATTCACAAAGCTATATTCATGAGTTTTTACTTTTCATTGTGTATGACAATTTTAATTTTCACGTTATAGGTTAGGCTACTTCAATACAATTTTTTTTAACATAGTATATCTATCTTTATTTTTGTGCTTTGATAGTCCATGATAGAGGTTAAAGTATACGCGTGTAAAATAATAAAATTCTTAAGACCACCGCATTATATTGACCAATTAGCAAGTTCGAACCAAAATCACAATGAAAAGACAATATTATTCATCAGCAAAGAAAATATTATATTTGTTTGAGTTACTCTTTGCGTCTTCAATGATAAGAGCACAATTTACTTGAATAATATGTTAAAATCATGCATTATTCAGGTCGGTAGGTATTTTTGTGTATATCAAGCAAAACACTAATATATTACCCCACTCTAAGAACACATAGCATTCAACCTAAAGGTGTCTCATTTATAAATAGTACATTTCAACATGCATACACCCAACCAATTGCACCAAACATTGGACAACTGAAGCGAACGTCATGCAACATGACTTTTCGAGACTCGCACACTACCGTTTTACGCCCTGAAATTATCAAGCATTGAGGCACGTGTTAAAATACAGTTTGGAAGTAGGAAAACTAATACTATAACCAATTCCAATTATTTTAACTGTTATTGAACATCTCATTCTCATTTGTGTTCTAAAGTGCTAAAACTCACCCGGATACCTCTTAAGGAGAAACGAAAAGAACAAATGTATAATTCATTTGTGTCGAGTCCGTACGCCGCGGCACTGCTGAAAGCTTCAATATCAAACAAGCTTGCAGTTACCAACCGTGTTAGGTGTGTTAAAGTTGGAGACAATTTCTGCATGTGGAATTTGCTTTACTATTACTACTGCAATAAATCACCTTCAGGTTTTCGCCAACTGCGACCTGTTGTTGCATATCTTTTGTTTTAAACCGGAATTGTGGCGCTTTGCAGGAACCTGCTATTCTGTAATCTTTGAAATTTAGAGTTGAGACAAGTAACTCCGTTGGAGTGACCATATTTTTTCAAAATGGCTGCACCGGATAGCCCATGTCCATCCAGGTCCTTGTTAGGGCGTCTCCCAGCATCGGGGGTAAACCGTAACAGAAGCGCTTCAATCGTCTGGATCGACATGCTGACTAAAGAGTCGAACACCGACTATGAGGAAGAACGTCGATTATCTATCCCTGTTTTTGATTCGTAAAACAAATTCTCAAATCTTCAAATATGTATTTTTTTTTAAATATGTGAAATCTTTCTTTACTACGTATTTACTATTTTATAATTTTCCTCTGATCAAGTGAGGGTGAGCCTGCAGTCACGGTTGATGACAGGGTAAACCGTAACAGAAGCGCTTCAATCGTCTGGATCGACATGCTGACTAAAGAGTCGAACACCGACTATGAGGAAGAACGTCGACTATCTATCCCTGTTTTTGATTCGTAAAACAATTTCTCAAATCTTCAAATATGTATTTTTTTTAAATATGTGAAATCTTTCTTTACTACGTATTTACTATTTTATAATTTTCCTCTGATCAAGTGAGGGTGAGCCTGCAGTCACGGTTGATGACGAAATTTTTAACTATTTCGCAAACGATTCGGATTACATTCTAGTTGGGAAAATGCTAGCCGTAAGCCACTGTAACTACAAACATTACATTGCAGTAATCATGGGAGTAGTAACCGTTTGATCGGTTTTCTTTTTCGGATGATACGCAGATGCTGGAAAACGCTGGTCTCCGTCGTACTGATCCCCGATTAGATGAATTATTTACTAATTTACGTAAAGTATTAAAGGAAGAGGAGGTTGCCCATCGAGGTCGATTGAACGATGATTTTGTGGGCTCAATAGAGACCCTTCAATTAAACAGGGAAACGTTTAAAGAAGTTATTATGTCTGACATCATAATCATTTCTGCTGCCTTTCGTCAGCAGTTTATTATCCCAAAGTTTGATCAATTCTGCCAAAACATTGAAGACATTTTTATGGAATGTAAAGACATAACGAGTGGAAGATTGCCACCGTATTTGGAACAATTGAGCAAGGTGGACCCAAATCATTGGGGTTTATCCATTTGCACAATTGACGGGCAACGGTTCTCATATGGTGATGCGCATGTACCAGTGACCTTTCACTCTTTAAGGCAAGTTACAATGAAGGAGTATATAGTATACATACAATATACTCCTTATATATATACTAATGTGTAATGTCCTGTCATTTTTCGTGAGATTTGCAATGTCATCCGAATTACAATAATTTTACGATAATACTCATTGTTTAGCAAACCGATTATGTACGCTCTTGCTCTCAATGAAATCGGCATAGACATTGTACACAAGTACGTTGGACAGGAACCTTCGGGAGACAGTTACAACGAGTTGGCGTTGGATGGAGCTGGTAATAATCGCATCAAAACTGCAAAATAAATTATAGCACGAGTTCAGTTCAGTTACATGTGCAGATTTAAGTTGCACTTACTTTTTCACTTTACAGGAAGACCCCACAACCCCATGATCAATAGCGGTTCTATTATGATCCATGCTTTATTACAGCAATTTAGTAAGCCAAAGATGAACATGTCGAAGAGATTTGAGTGGACACAAAAATTATTCAAGGTAATTCACAGATGCTGTTATATTGGCAATCGGTACACCAATTTACACCATTCATGTGAGTAATGACATTGAATATGTTCACACACACGATCATAATCATGATCACTGTACTGTAATGATTATCCGGCACTGTGGACGTCTATAATAATTTGTTAGAAATTACATGACTTCACAAATGTTTTTGTCATTACATAAACCTACTATTTCGTTTGACTGCCTGTGGCGGTCCCGCGTGTTTTCCCCGCAAACAAATCCTTACTTCATAAATAAATGAGCGCCATTTTTACTTTTCAATGTACAGAAATTAGTTGGGGGTGAATATGTGGGTTTCAATAATAGCATGTTCTTGGAGAAGCGTCAATTTTCTGATCGAAACTGGGCTCTCGGACACTTCATGAAGGTGAAAAAATAATCAGCTTTCGTCGATCTGACACCGACGTCAGTTTTACATTGACATTTTCTTCAGATAATTTCAACAGGTGTCGGAATCGTTTAGAGTATTATAAGATGAGCATGAATTTTACGAATTTTCAGGAGTACAAGTGCTTTCCACCAGGATCGGAATTAGCTGAAAGTATTGAATATTATTTGCAGGTAACCACCCCTTTATTAATTTGAAGCAAGAGTGAGTTTATGTCAAATGAAGTAAAGTGCGCGTATTGTATTACATGCAGACCTCAAGTTTAGAGTCAACATGTGATGTAATGTCTGTAATGGCTGCAACTCTAGCAAATGGAGGAGTATGCCCTACAACGGGGGAACGTGTATTAAGTACCGATGTCGTTGCGGACGTGCTCTCCATAATGTTTTCTTGCGGAATGTTTAGCTTCTCAGGAAAGTTTGCGTTTAGAGTTGGCTTACCAGCCAAATCTTCCATCTCTGGGATCGTTATGTTGGTGGTCCCAAACATTCTGGGAATGATAATGTGGTCACCAGCGTTAGATGAGTTTAATAATTCTGCGAGGGGTACTGCCTTTTGTGAGGTGCTCAACAATTACATATATAAAATAAATAACTAATAAGCGAAGCTTTAAACTTATGTTTAATTGGTGAAAGTAATTCTGCTTTTCCAGAAACTTGTCAACATGTTTAACTTTCATATATTTGAAAACTTGAAATTCACCGAAGACAAGATTGATCCACACAGGACGCATACAGAAACTAAAGGGTCATCCATTGTTAGTTTGCTTTTTTCTGCCGGTGCCGGAGACTTAGAAAATATTATAAGGCTTCACCTTTGTGGTGTTGAAATGGGTTTATCGGCAGTGCAATGTGAATCCGCTAAAAACGGATAGGTTAGTAATTATAAAATTGAATCACCATCACCGCACAACGGAAGGTTAAACAGAGGAACTTTATTTTTACAGATGGGGCAAGACTTGCTACGATAACGCAATTACTTTCCAACATCATGATGTTGCTGAGTTGTTAAAGGCTTGGGGCGACGTGAGAAAGACACCTTAAATGTTAGCTTAAGATAATATCTTTTCATTTCAGTTACTCATAAAGTTTGGCGTTACAAACCGTAACTGTAAAACCTTTTTCTGCAATTACAGCTTGTAATAAATAAAAATGAGATTCATAACACAACATAGGCAATGTTCATATTAACAACTAATTATTCCTCCCTAAATTTTTATTGCTCCACTTGTAAAAATACATTTGGCAAATCTGGTTTTATGCACTACACCCTGGCACATTCGTACCAACAAACTTTTCCTTTCATATTGCTAAAGAGCTGCTGAAAATATAAAAATTTGCCTCAAGAAAATTCCTGTCTACACTACGCTTTGCTGAAAGTATTAGTAAAGCCAGAGCCTAGTTTGTATCCTCGTCTTCGTCTCGATATCGGTCATTTAACTTGAAGAAATAAAAGAAAGCCATACGTAGACAATTCTGTTATCTATACCATATCTTCAACTAATGTAAACTGCTGTGTTAGTACGAACAAAATCGTTACATTCGTTTCAATAGAATTTTGGCCTTCTACTCTACAAAATAATGCTGAGCATAAGTGAGTTGTGCTGACCTGTGTCCAGGTAAAGTAAAAATTGCTGAAAGGACTAAAAATACAGACATATAATTCATTTTTGTACAAATCGTGACGCTTCTGTTCCTCATAATACTGTGATAGGTTGCGTTAGAGTAGGAGTAAAACATGAGAAATTATATTTTGTGTGTATATATTTGTTTCAAACAAAGAAACATTTTCTTTTCCATTTCGGTACCTGTTTGCAATTAATTTAACTTTATGACCTTCTGGTGTTATAAAAATGTTAAAATAAGAGGGTTCCACTTTCTTCTGTCTTACTCTGGCTATAAATTAGGCAATTGCATATTGAATGTATTTAAGAAGAGGAAGAGATGGAAGAAACTAATGATAAGTATACATCTACGTAAAATATTCATCAAGAACGATAATCTTACAAAAATTCTGCAAAGCAAATCCTCTGCATCGACGAAGATGTATCCACTAATGCAACTTTATACCTACCTACAACACAGTGGTGATGAACCCAGCCTGTTTTTTCAAGAACCAGTCAGTGTAAGTAGTATAAGTTGTCTATATTATGCCTTTGCCGTATTTCCTACAATTATAATGGATCAGATCGCAACCAAAAGCACCTACCTGGTAAGAACATTGATTACGCTTCATCTGAAGAAGAAACCTGTGTATTTCGTTTAAGTCATTTTTATAAATCGAAACCCATCTTGAATTGGCGTAACAAACAAAAGTGGCCAAGATTGTAGCATTGTTATGTAAAGTTATCCCATCATCCCATATTTTTTTAAACATCCATAAGAATCTGTATAAATACTTTATGCTTCCTTGATTTTCCTGGGACGACAGTGCCATATTCACGAATTGTAACATGAGCATGATATGGTCATGAAATGAAAGTAAAATGGCAATGAAATGGTGCTTGTTTTTATTTATATTTATATGTTGCCTTTTCTTAATGAATTACA
>JAHZNE010000643.1:0-14400 GCA_027744055.1 Callyntrura sp. NNG-2020
CAACCATCCAGTTTACTGAAAAAATGCCAAGAATCTTTGTCTATTCGTTTCATCCTGTTAGTATGGCTCCCGGTGGGTGTGGTAATTAGCATGGCGTACCGTGGAGAGAATATTGGAAGATTGGGAGCTCCAGTCAAAGAACAATTAGTTAAAACATGGGAGGAGTTGGTAGAACAAAACTTTACCATATTTTCCCCAGGTTTGGTGCAAGATGATAATAAGGAGCTGGGAGGCAAAAAATGGGCGGGGTTAGACACGATTTTTAATACACTTAATTTAGCTTCTGCCGCATTTTCAGGCTCAACCGTAATTTCGGAAAAGATGGAGTTACTCTTAAAAATGTTCGGGAGCAGTGAATACCTTCCCCAGCTTTTAATGGAGTCTATCGTATTATTTACGGAAACCCATCAGAGAAAAAACACGAAACTTTACCAATTTGGGGAAAAGTTGATGAGGTTAATCTACATTCCTCAGTCAGTTGAGGAGATTATTGAGACTCATAGTGCCGGCTACTTTCTGGACAAACTAAGTGACTGCAATAAGACAGCCTATGCTGCATTCAGCCATGTGCTTGCAAACATGCAGTATGATTTAATGTATAAACTGAAGGAGAAGCACCCTGACAAAAAATTGTGGAAACGGGTGAGTCTCAGTGAAGACCCGCTGTATAAAACGCAAAAAGGCGTAGCAATTAAACATATGGCGTGGCATGCCGACTATGCTACACGCCGACTACGGACGTTAAGCGAGTCCGGGCTTGCTAATAGAGTTCATGATTGGTACACATATATATTTTCTTCGACAAATATTGGTCAAATTCAGAGAGTGATGTTGGAGGATCACGTGAAAAGGATAGCACTTGATGACAACATTTTGGTGGTATTTTGTTGTTTTTCAGTGGCTCTTGCATTATGCATGGGTAGTTTTGTGGTGGAAATTATGCATAAGCGTATAACAGCATGCGTAATGAATATATGGCTATGGTGCATGCGATACTCCTTCAGATTAGCGCATCGTATACGAGTTCTAATTGAATAGGGTGTCATCATTTTCTTTAATATAATATAATATGTAAATAAATACATTAAAGTCAATGTAATTGCTTTTTGTCTATTTGTTAGCGTTATCATTTGTTCAACGATCAAATTTATGTAATTTGCATGATATATGGTGCATACTTTTTAAATAACGGACTGTACGTTACTAGAGCTAAGCAGATTTTTTTAATTCTTTCAAATTAATGCACCGTCAAGGGGGACAATGTGCTACAAGTGCACTTCGGAAACATTGAATATAAATGTATGTATAATACATGTATAATTATTTAAAGGCGATTTTATACTTTTAAAACGTTTCAAATTTCTGGCTCTTGTACCCCTATATTGCAATTCATTTTCCAACTTAGTTTGCATCTAAATTTTGACCATGCGCTGAACGAAGACCGGGGTTGTTTGTACGTTGTGATTGTCAATTTCTCGGTGCACAATCATGGAGTAGAAGGGGTGATCCACCCGAACAACGGGATCCGGCACGAAACTTATTACTGCGCTTAGGGGAGCTATTCCTATAACTGCAGGAATAAAAGGGCATTTTATAAAGCATTTTTGATTTATTGAATACGAGGTTTTCGTTAGCGTAATTTTCTTACATGTTGCTGCGGCGGCTTCACTTCCCTCTTCGTTCACTTCAATAAACGCCTTTTGTAGAGCCTTACTAACAACCAGCCTTTCAGTGGAAGAAATGCCCGAAAAGTCTGCCGCGTTGAAGATGTCTCCAGCTCCGAGTTGAGTTAAAGGTTTCTCCAAATCTATGGTGGATTCCAGCTTAAACTTGGGAAGGTAGAGTTCCACTTTTCGGAAAATGAGGGAGTCAATGATTTTGTGTAGCGGGAAGGACTTTAATTTATCCTCCATCTCTGTGAGCCCGGTGCGCTTGTTTGGTAGTAAAACGATCATCCACCACGCATTTCCCTGTTGAAAGTTTATCATTTAAAGAGATTTTATAAGGAAATACTATATTCCCTAACATATTCCAGGGGCACCGGAACTGGGGGGCAATAGAATAACCAAAGTCTACAGGGCAGGAAGATTATGTCCCTCCTTGTCATTCTAATGTAAAATCACGCAAGCTTGGTGAATTTCTTTCCATTTACCCCCTCGCTTCCGGTACCCCCGAAAACTGCACACTAATCGTCAGATAAAACAGACATGAAGAATATCAGTGACCTTATAGGGCAGAGCCACAGCAGTGGCATCCAATTCAGAAATTTCAGCGTAGCGCATTTGAGTTTTCAGTCTCATCATATCCACCTGGACAGATGTCGTTTCGCTCGTGTAAAAATCCCCCTTTTGGGTGTCCGTTTTCGGGAAGGGTTTATCCCAGGCCCCCTTGAAGTAAATCGCGTTAACAATCACAAGTTTCGTTCTTTCGCTCAGATCATCGGGCCCAATCAAATCTCGGATTTTGTCGTGAGTAGCCTGACTAACAAAAGAGTTGATTTTTCCTGCAGCCTCCGCTTTATTTCCGTAGTTGAGTTGCTGGGGTTCCGCGGAAAAGTGGTCTTTCAAGGTGGTACTAAACTGGGAATTCATTTTAAATCCTTCCGCGGGAAATATCCGATTGGCCATTTCCAGCGTGACATTTCCATCGCTCTGAAGTTGCTTGATGAGAGAAGTGTATCCAGAATTGAGTTGGTCGTTGGAGGGGAAATGGAAAGAGGAACGAATTGTATTTTCAGTTTGCCCTCGGGCTCCTGCTTGCAGCATGGCAAAGGCGGTTCCCACGCTCACTGGAGAAACTACCAGATTACCGGTGGTTTCCTTCCGAATGACCTATACATATTTAATTAATATGTGGCGTAAGAAAGCAGGTATTTAGTTTCCAGCCACTGTATCGGTACCAGAACAGCAGCTCCATTTTTTCTAGCAGGAAAAGTCACTTACGTCATAAAGTTGGGAGCTGAACAGATTATTTCCCCGTCTCACTGCCAATGATGCCTCCAGATTACCGTGGGCCAGGGAGGACATTCCCCATAGCAGGAGCACACATGCTAGCGTTTCTACGGAAGTTTCAAAACAAATAAATTTTCTTATGTGACTTGTCATATGGCAACTAGAAAGTAAATGATAAAAATTGTGATATACTCACGCCGTTTCATGCTTCAACAGAGAAACAGAGATATGACGAAAAAATGTTGAAGGTAAAGTATATAAATGACAATTATACTAATTTATCCAACAATTTTCAGAAATACAAATATCCTATGATGATGTAATTGGTACAACAGCAGCAGTATTTTCCCACAACCTCACAGCAGCAATACGGTTTTGTCAGTAAAGGGGATATAACAGAAAGAAGAGAGATGCTGCTAAAAAGCCAAAAGTCTGGCTATTTTTTACAATTCACCTGTTGCTAGCCAAGAAACTGGTGGTCAATACAAGTCATTATATTACGTCAGTACAAACGAGGACATACATAAACATTTGAAGATCTCAGTAAAGTGACGAGATGGTATGCCAACATGCCACCTACTTATAGGAGCGCCTGGATCTGTTCTTCGCTACTGCCGCAAGCGTTCTAAGGCAAAATACATAGATACAATGTTGAGTTTTTTTACGACGAAAATACGCTTATATAAAAAATATGTGGCGACGGAACAACCACATTCAAGAGAGACCAGGGGGACATCCCGAAACGCATTTGATTTTTATTTTGTATTCTAAAAAGTGTCTACGAATAAAAGCTTGTGGCTGCGTTCGGTGCGGTCACAGCCGGGTGCGGGGCATGGGGTGATATACCCCCCCCCCTCCTCCGTCATGCTTTGAAGTCATTTCTTTGTTTCATCCAATGGCTGTAGAATGGCCAAATTTGGGGGTCAGAAGATTTTCCTCTTCCCCCAGTTCCGGCACCTATGTCTTCGTTTTTATAACTTCAACAGAATACAAGGAGAGGGTTGACTCGCTGTTTGGTCATTGTTCTCTATTCCAGTGCTGTTGTTAGGTTTTATACTAATATTACGAGGGAAATAAAAAAAGAATTTGGGGAATGATTGAACAGCGAGAGAAAAGTTATGTTTACAGACGTCGTTGCAAAACAAGCGTTTCAGTGATGCAGAATAGTAAACGCTATGCCTATCCAGTACCAAAAACTGCTCTCTCAAAATAGAACACATCCAGTCAATAACCCCATTCTACTCTGCCTTACTAGTGCTGAGACAATGCGTCAAGCATTATAAATTGCCAATGTACGAGCTCGCTTGTTTGCAAAAACCGTGAATAATAAATTGTTATACTGATAACAACTGCCATCAAACTGTCTGATACTATCTACATGATAACAAATATCGTGTGGGCTGCGATGATTCTAGTAGTTGGGTCAAAGGCTCCCGAAAATCGACGGTGGATTCCAGCTTGAACTTGGGAAGGTGGAGGTCTACTTCTCGGAAAGCCAGGGAATTAATGATTCTGTGTACCGGAATGGAGTTTAATTTATCTTCCATCTCGGAGAGACCAGAACGCTTGTTTGGCAGTAAAATGACCATTCACCAACTATGTCCCTCCTGTTAATACAAACATTTCATGGCCTAAAATTCCAGGGTATTTACTTCCCCTCGTCCTCCCCAGTTCCGACAACTATGACAATCAACCATCAGTAAAAACAGATATAAGGGATATCACTGACCTTGTAGGACAGAGCAACAGCAGTGGGATCCAACTCGGAAATTTCAGCGTAGCGTATTTGGGTTTCTAGTCTCAGCATGTCCCCTTTAACAGAAGCGGTCTTACTCGTGTAAAAATCCTTATTTCGAGTCGATCCTAGGCAGAATGGATCCTCGCAGGCACCCTTGATATAAATCCCGTTAACAATTTCAAGTTTCGTGCTATCACTCAGATCGGTGGGTCCAATCACATCATGACTGGCCTGGCTAACAAAAGAGTTGATTTTTCCCGCCGTATCCGCGGTACTCACATTTGTAGTTTAGTTGCAGGGGTTTAGTGTATCCGGAATTAAGTTGGTAGTTGGAGGGGAAATAAAAGATGGAACGAATTGTATTTGCAATTTCCCGTCGTGCTCCCGCTTGCAGCATGGCAACAGATGTGTTCACCCTGAAGGGAAATATCACCAGAATACCAGAGGCAGTCTTCCGAATAGCCTAAAGTAAATAATGTGGCATATAGTTATGCAGCTATCGTTTTCTGCTATCGTTTTCGTACTAGATAAGCATTTTAATCTTTGAGGGAAAAAATTGCATCATAAAGTTGGGAGGCTTCCTAGTTGGTGTGGACCAGGGAGAATATCCCAATAAAAGGAGCACACATGATAGTGCTTCTCAGAGAAATATAAAACAAAAATGTGTTAAAGTATGTCCCCTATGTCTCCTCATTAACCCGGCAATTTCAAGAAAAAGAGGACAAAATTATTCATAATCTGACGCCGCTCTATGCGTAAACAGCGAGATGATGCACAAATGCGGAAGGATGTTGCAGTCAACTAACGTGTACCTGTAAGCAACTCTAAACTGTAAACTTAGCAGCAAAATACGGTTCTAAGTTTAAATCTACTTTTGGTATAAACTTGAAATGAGCTAAATTAAAGCCGAAGATGTTTATTGATCCAGAAATTATTCAAATAAAAATATGGTCATGTTTTGTTACTGCAGGAGCCGGTCTGTCTCCGCACAACCTCGCAGCAACAACACTTTTTTGTTAGTAAAGCTGATCCGCTAAATTATCGTGCGGTCCGGCTATTTTTGCAGTTACCTTGTTGCTAGTCAAGAAACAAGTAATCGTGGCGCATCGCTGTATTATGTAAGTGCTAGTAGGTAGAAGAATAGGTTTTCGAGGATGTCAACAAAGCAATCCGGTTGTTTTACATGTGTGCCACCTACTACTACAACAACCGGTTTCCTTCTTGACTTCACTACTGCTACAAGCGCAGAATCGTGCAGGTTTTAAATATCTGCATACCGTATGAAGGTAACTTGTTATAGTTTCTTGCAACAATACGCTCATTCAAGAACAAATGATGTGGGCAGCGGAACATCTGCAGTTAAAGGGGGACAAAGTTTCAGCCATTTCTGAAAATGCGTTTGAGTTCATGTTCTGTGGTGTAAACAATTACTACTTACGATCGTTCAGGGAGTATATAGATACCTGGAATTAAAAGAGTGTGACTATTTTCAAGGCTGTTTGACATACCTGGCCCATCCTCTCCTGCTAACCTTGTACGACCCACAGTTGGGGTAGGGGTATGCCCTCCGATACCCCTGTTCCGTCAAGGTAAATTAAGTTCTGCTACTGCTGCTGGATACAAAGGGAGGGTTCACTCGCTGCGTTTTTGTCGGTCATTCTCTCTATTCAGTGCTGGTGTTACATGGTATTAATAGTGAAGAGTGATTATTGATTATATTGGGTAATTATGAAAATAATGTCTTTACTTAACAAGTACCAGAAACCGGTCGCTCAAAAGATACAACATGTATATGCTGCGGAACTGGGGGGATGAGAGAAAAAAAATTTCCATTATCACACACTTTAATATTGCTAGGGGGGAACGTAATACATTACAGTATCCTGTTGTCCCCCATGTCCCCCTTGCCTAAGGGAATTACTATGCCTCTGAAATCTTCCAGTCAACAACCCCTCTCAGTTGTATTTGATTAATGCAGAGAATGGAACCGGCTTTTAAAGTCGTGAAGTTGACTCGTTTTTTTTTAAAAAAATGATCTGCAGTAAACTTTTTACAACAACAACAACAACAACAACCGGCGTCCAACTATATGACACTGGCTACCTGTTAAAAAAAATCTTGTGCGACTGCGAGAAAGGAGTATTATTGTTCCGTTCCTCCCACATTCTATTTTAGTAATTGGTGTGATTTAGTTGTATGGCTTGTCATGTGCTTTGATTGAAGTACATATAACGTATAATGTGTCTTTTCAAAAGAATATATTGGTTGGCATGGTATTTCTGTCTTTTTTTTAACTAAAAAGATATTTATTCCACCTAGGTGTACTCTAAAATACAATTTCCACTGGGCCATACCTCGAACATACATATTGTATCCAAATATTGTGAATAATTAAATAAATGCGTTTGACAGTTTACTCGCCCTTTTTAAATGTAGCTAATTGTTTGTGCAATGACGGTATTCGCGTCTTCCATTAGAATCCTCGCGGTTTCATTGAAAATCATAGACTAAAATGGATGGTCAACAGAAACCATCGATTGATGGAGGTTCCGGTGCGGCAACATGATAGCACCGGATGGTATTACTAAAATTAAAACTGTACACTAAACCAATATTTTTTTTACAAATTATACTGCTCCAACAACTGCTCACCGCAGGATCTATATGATATTCTGCTTACATTAAAACAAAATGCTTCACAAAAAATGCATGCTAGATGGGACGAAGTAGAAAAATACATAAAAACCTCCATAGTCGCCGCTTTTATTGAAAGCCAATTATCCTGACAATTCAATAATATTTGTATAAAGTGTAACAGAAAAGTGGTTTTGTAATTATGTGTGATTTATTATTATCAAGTCATCTAAATGTTAGTCATCCGCTGGACAAAGACCGGGGTTGTTTGTACGCTGTGAGGGTCGGCTTGTCGATGGACAATCACGGAGTAAAAGGGGTGATTCACACGAACAATAGGCACGGGCAAGGGATTAATTGGGGCACTTAGAGGAACGGCGGCGAAAACTGAAGAAAAATAGCATTTTTTTTTTAGAAAAATTGTTGGTTTTAATTTTGCGATAAGTCGATTAGTGTAATTTGCTTACATGTTGCTGCGGCGGCTTCGCTCCCATTTTCGTCGACGCTAAGGAACGCCTTTTGTAAAGCCTTACTGACGAACAGCTTTTCCGGAGAAGTAATGCCCGATAGGTCAGCTCTGGCCGCGTCGAAGAGGTCCCCAGCTCCGAGTTGGGTCAAGGGTTTATACAGGTCAATGGTAAATTCCACCTTAAACTTGGGAAGGTAAAGGTCCACTTGTCTGGACACCATCGAATTAATGATTTTCTCTAACGAAACGGATTTTAATTTGTCCTCCATTTCCGTGAGACCGGTGCGCTTGTTTGGCAGGAGAACAATCATCCACCAACTATCGCCCTGTTAAAACAGTTACTTTAATGTTCGAAGAATACCGGAGGCTTCGGAACCGGGGGGACATAGAAGACAATGGTGCTCTACAAGGCATTTCCTTCACTCCGTATCCTTCTAAAGTAAAATTACCCAATTCGGGGATTTGTACCACCTTGCCCCCCAGTTCCGGTGCCTACAACGGCCACCCCTTAGAGATAAAAGAGATAGCTTACCTCGTACGGCAGTGCAACAGCAGTGGCATCCAATTCAGAAATTTCTGCGTAGCGCATTTGAGTTTTCAGATTCATCATGTCCACTTTGACAGAAGCAGTTTCGCTCGTGTAAAAATCGTCTTTTTGGGTGTAACTTTTAGGGAAGGGTTTATCCCAGGCGCCCTTGAAATAAATCGCGTTAACAATTACCAGCTTCGTTCTTTCGCTCAGATCAGTGGGCCCAATCAAATCGCGGATCTTGTCGTGAGTAGCCTGACTAACAAAAGAGTTGATCTTTCCCGCAGCCTCCGCCTTATTCCCGTAGTTGAGTTGCTGAGGTTCCGCAGAAAAGTGGTCTTTCAAGGTGGCCCTAAACTGGGGATTTAATTGGAATCCCTCCGCGGGATAAATCCGATTGGCCATTTCCAGTGTGACGTTGTCATCGCTTTGGAGTTGCTTGATGAGGGAAGTGTAGCCAGAATTGAGTTGGTCGTTGGAAGGGAAATGGAAAACAGAACGAATTGTATTTGCAGTTTCCCCTTGGGCTCCCGCCTGCAGCATGGCAAAGGCGGTTCCCACGCTCAAGGGAGAAACAACCAGATTACCGGGGGCATCCTTCCGAATAGCCTGAAAAATAAATAATAAATTGTCATAGTAACGCAATTTCGTAATTATCGACAAGCCCCTCCTGTCCGCAATATATAAGAATCTTCAGTTTTGACGAATGTCAACGAATTCTTACGTCATACAGTTGGGAGCTAAACAGATTATTCCCGCGTCTAACTGCCAAAGAGGCTTCCTGGTCGGTGTAGCCCAGGGAGAATGTTCCCATAAAAAGGAGCGCACATGATAGCACTTCTGGGAGAATTTAAATAATTTAATTATATTTTGTCACCAATGTTCCCTTTGATCCAGCAATTAAAGCGGGAAATATCAGAAAATTGATAATATACTTACGTCGTTTCATTCTAAAACAGAAATGCTGAAAGCGTTGTACTCAAAGGTTTTTCTTACGGCGATTCTTCTTTTCGGAAACAAAAAATCTGAGGAGGATTTCTCGTTACTACAGGAGCCGCTCTATTTCCTCCCAACCGCACAGCAACAAGACGATTTTGCTAGTAAAACAGACCGTCTAAGTTGCCACAAGTCTGGCTATTTTTGTAGTTTTACCTGTTGCTACCCCAGAATCCAAAAATCATTGCACATTGCTGTATTACGTAAGCAGAAGCTAGTGCAGAAATAGATATTGGTGGAGGCCAGCAAAGCAGTCAGACGGGGTGGCATGTCATCTGCTCAATGGAGAGACCGGTTTCGTTCAATAATGTGGATTCGACAACCCCAAAAGCGTTCCGGGTTTAAACGCAGGCATTGATCTGGACGTTTTTTTTCTTCTTCGATTTTCTTGCGATGACATGAAGCTTATTCGTGGGCAGGACGCTTATATGCCAGGGGATACTAGGTGGGATAAGCATTTCCTGAAATGCATGTAAATTTGGACCAATGCTGTGTAATGCTAAAATAAATTGGTTTGCGGGGGAATTTATGGGGATATGAACAAACGTGTGTTGTGTCACTTATGATAAGCACTACTGACAACGTAAGGAGGCGTAGGATCCTGGGGGACTAGGGGCCATGTCCTCCTCAAGTTAGAGGGATAATATAAAGGAGGGAGATGTGCCAGCTTATGCTCAGCACAAGAAATCAGTCGCTCAAATTGTATTTGGGGGAATGCTGGGAATAAATCCACCACCATCCAACACTTTTAAGCACCATTGCACTGGAATAAGGAAACTCAATACTGAACAGATTAGTGCTGTTCCCCTGACCCCCTTCCATGAAAATTCCGCCGCCACTGTAAACATCCAGTCAATAACCCCTCTTGACTCTAATCTGAATAGTGCTCAAAAATGGAACCGGCCTTCTACAGTGACAGTAGCAATCAGGAACGTCACAACGCTCGTAGACCAGGGGGGACAAACCTATCCCGTAATGTATTAGGTTCCCTATGCTGCAATGTTAAAGTACTCAATCGTGGGGGGATTTGTCCCCTCCATCCCCCCGGTTGTTCCGCCCCTGGTAGCAATGCACGAGTTGTCTCTTGTCAAAGCGTTGTTCAATAAACTTTTTGGTCAAAGGTTGCTTAAACGAACAAATAGTTTTTATTTCAGGCGGGTTCAATCCAAAATTTAAGTTCCCCTCGACTATGCCGCGAAGCGAAAAAAAGTTGTATCGGAGCGACGAATAATTACACCAATATTTCCGTTACAAATCTAAATGTTAGCCACTCGCTGGGCAAAAACAATGCTGTTCTGTTCCCTGTGAAATCCAGCACCGTCTTTGTACACAATCATTGAATAAAATGGGTGATCCACACGAACCACAGGTTCCGGCTGGGGAGGGATGTACATGCTGAATGCCACCATACCTAAAACTACAGAAAAAAGCACTCATACATATTGTCTTAAACTGAAAAGCGGGCAATAATAGCAACCCCCATTTTGCGTACCTGTTGCCGCGGCAGCCTCAGTTCCCTCCTCGTTCACTTCAATGAAGGCCTTCTGCACCGCCTTGCTGACAAAGAGGTTCCCTGTTGGCTGCTCCAAGCAAATCCCCGAAAGATTGGCTTTGACCCTGTCAAAAATCACTCCAACCCCGAGTTTGGTCAAGGGTTTTTCCAAGTCGATGGTGGATTCCAGTTTAAACTTGGGAAGATGCAGTTGCACTTTGCGTCTCCGCATGGAATCCATAATTCTGTCCAGGCGAAATGATCTTAACTTGTCCTCCATCTCCGCCAGACCAGTGCGCTTATTTGGCAACAAAATTACCATACTCCAATGGTTCCCCTGAAGTACAACAATATTTTCTCCACCCTGTATATTTCCATCTCTCATATATATAGACATAAAAGGAAGTGTATCCCTAACCTCATAAGGCAGAGATACAGCCTGGGCGTCCAATTCCGGGATATCTCCATACAGCATGTTAGTTTCCAGCTGCATCATGTCCACCTTAGCAGAAGCGGTTTCACTCGTGTAAAAATCGGTCATTAAAGTCTTTGGAGTTCACCAGGTCCCGGATTTTGCTGTGGGTGGCCTGGCTAACAAAAGCGTTAATTTCTTTGGCAGCCTCCACATTTTGGGCGTAATTCAGTTGGTGGGGTTCCGCGCCAAAGTAGTTTTTCAAGGTCGTGCTAAATTGGGGATGGAGTTGGAATCCAACGGCAGGAAAAATTCTGTTGACCATTTCCAAAGTGACGTTGCCATCGCTTTGGAGCTGATGCATGAGGGAGTGGTATCCCGCGTTTAGTTGATCGTTACCCGGAAAATGCAGGGAGGAACGAAGGGCAGTAGCCGTTTCCCCCTGGGCGCCAGCTTGCAGCATGGCAAAGGCTGTGGAGACGCTGAGTGGAGATACCACCAAATTGTCCTTGGTGTCTTTGCGGATAACCTGGACATTTTTAATGAAAAAATATTCTTTTTTGCGCTACAAATACGGTTTTATTGCTATAATTATCGTGAAGTGTGTGTCTTACGAATATTACTTACATCATAAAGTTCCGTGCTAAACAAGTTATTTCCCCGCGTTACTTCCTGTAATGCTTCCTGATCCGCGCGGCCGATGGATAAGGCGCCCATGAGGAGAAGTAGCCTTGGTAGCATTTCTATTGAAAATAGCATATGACAGATGGTATTGTACTAATAATTAAATCAAAGTTAACTTCCGTTCAATCTTGACAACTTTGGAGCTTGACTAGTGTATCAGAAGGTGTGGCAAGACAAGTATGCGGAAAAGCGCATATCTAGCGTCGCCCCAAATTAAGGAAAGCGTATTTAAAATATTGAATAAGTTGTATTCACAAGTACAAANAAGCGTATTTAAAATATTGAATAAGTTGTATTCACAAGTACAAAGGACCGGGGACGAACATTTTTATTTTGAAATATTTCACTAATTTCCAACCTCTTTATTAAATTGTAACGTATTCCATTTAATGAAAATGGACGGTTATAGTAACAGGAAGGTATAGAAGCCCTTCTCCGTTTAAGCAGTTATTGGTATCTGGAGATTCAAAATATATATTTTACATTGCAACTGCTCTGCAGACTCGACACAAATTGTGGTTGGTAAACAACGTTAATATGGTTACCTACCAAAAGACTGGTAACGAGTGCATTTAGTTTAATGTCGTCGTTATCTCACACAGTTAGTAACGTCCATTACCATTAATTTGCAAGGATAATGAGGGTCATTAGCAAATTTGTTCTTCCTCACAACTCCAAAAGATCATTAGCTATTAGCACACAGAGTGGCACCGGACATAAATATGTAATACAAACTGCTGATCTGACCATGTGTGCTGGGCACAATGCAAGCAATTGTATTGTACAATAGTGGGCAGAAGGTAAAAAGACCGTCTCCCCAAGAGTATTCTACGCGTTCCATCCACACTTGATTAAATCTGTCATTACCATGAACATGGATTCGTTGATAGTGAAAGAAACAAATTACGGTACACCATATTTCGTCTTCCCAAAATAATTTGAGAAATTTGTTTTTATTGGCGAGTATTGGTTTTCCCGCAAATTTGACACTATAAAACCTTAGTAATGTTGTTCAGATATCCAACTTAAAAAATAAAATTACATGTACACTTACCCAGCTTTATGTAAAAACTGATAAGATCCTCTCAATGTGAAATTGAAGAAATGCTTGTTTGCTTTTTTACTTTTCAGCAATTTATAATGATGAAAGAAATAAATAATGTGAGATATTCAGTCAATCACACTTCCTTTGGCACAGAATATGTTGGCTGAGTTGCCATCGGACCAAAACTGACACTAAAAAGAAAAGACAGTTTGCCACTTATATTAAGTATTGACAGAAAGATTCAATGCTTTGGTAATTAGTAGAAAACAAGCAGATGCATAGAAAGATAGACAAAGCAAAATGTGTAATACTTCAAACAGCAGTGGTTACCTGCAGCACAGAACATTTTAAAAAGCAAAACGTTCTAGTTCTACTTTAGTATGGATGTGCTGCTCGTAATATACCACTCATGATATTGCCTGTTGAATAATCGGGAAATTATTTCCCAACGCAGTAGGGGTGCTGCGGACTCTGAGTTCTGCATGTTCTCTTAAAAGTGTGGATTGCATTTTACATTTAGTAGTAAAAACCCAAAAGTTGGGGATTTTTTTTACGGTGGTGGCCATTCTTAGTTTTACAATGAGGTTTATCGGAACAAATGTTGAATGACATTGTATATGCAAAACGAAACTTTTCCTATTGTCTATAAAGTTATCACTAAATTTTTGTCTCACGTACCCCCAATAGATAAACCTCCTTTAATTTATTAGAAATTTATACTTTGGCATACATTATGACTTTCATTGCAATGTTTCCTCCCAAATGCCATTCATTGCTAAGTATCCTACTGGATAAAAAATTGATCAGGGCACCAGACAACTTCCTCATTTGTATTGAATGCATTTCTTCCCAATATTTTTGGTTTTGCTATAGTTCAACAGACATCCTCTGACATAGTTAAGCCATAACATTTCCGTTATTCAACCGCATTCCTGTGTTCATTCAAATTCCATTCTCTCTATTTATTTTACCATCGGTTCATCGCGGCGATAGCTACCTTCAACAAGACCCTGCTTGTGTCTATTCATAAGAAAGGCAAGACAAAGGAAACCCTTTCATTGAAACTCCTATTTGTGTGCACAGCTTGTGTATGATATGTGCGCAAGGTAACGGTGCAGTGAACCTTTATATACTATTAATCCTTTCTTATCGGCCTATCCTCACAAAATTCCATTCTTCCTGTCCTGCTTTACACAAACAAGATGTTTGTGTATATTGCCTGTTAGCTGGAATAAGCTGGATGACACTAGTCTCCTTTACAATTCCATTATCAGTTACATTCTAATCGCACGTGAACCGACAACGAGTAGAATATCAGAATTTCAGAGTGATTATGTTTTTACGTTGTAGTCGGTGAATGCAGGTTTTGGAGCAGCGTTGTCTATGAGTATGCACCTACTTTGTGCCATTACTTAATTGCAAGTTAATTTACGGCTTATTTGACAAACTA
>JAHZNE010000644.1:0-30493 GCA_027744055.1 Callyntrura sp. NNG-2020
CACGAAAACGTTTTAATGATGATTTTTTATGCAATTAGTATATTTGTCTGTTCGTTCGTTTGATATGATATGCTCTTCGTAGTTTCTCACCAAGGTGGATTACACCGTTTTATTATTATTACCCATTCGGATGTCAATGTTGCAATCATTCAACCATTACAGGGCGGTTCAATCACTTGAAACAGTTACACACTGAACCCCCGTCCTGAGAACATTTCTGCGACAGGTTAGGAATAACTTTATTTACAGCAACGCTAATTTCCTTAATTGAACCGCTCGTTTCCCTACTACTAATTGCACTTGCAATACAAAAGATATCTACCTCAGACAGAGTGTATCCCATAAATTACGAAGACCTTCATAATAGACCAGGACATGAAATGTGGTTGAAACGAAGCTATCCACACACACTTCTCCTTTGATATTCACCAGGAATCAGGAACAGTACCTACTACCATGATCTTCACCACCACCACGACTACCACCACCATCATCATCGTATCAGCATGATAAATGACTAACTATAAATTACAGACCAGGTCAGTCCTCCTTGATCTTTATCGATAAACTTATACCAATACCAGTAGACAAAGACAGATATGCATAATGCATATGATTCCTATCAGCTTTGCAATATACACACTGGCGAATATGTAGTGAGGCTCAATTAGGGATCGAGGGTTCACATTTCAGGCATAAAAGCTGATCATGATAAGGCTTAAGGCTGAGATTGATGAGGACGATGAGGATGAGGATGATGATGATGCGCCATGCAAAACTGCAGAGGGAAGCAAGACTACATAACAACAACAACAGACATTAATTAAACATTTATCTGCTCTCTCTCTCTCTCTCGCTCTCTCAACAGCACAAGTCCCGTTCTTAAAGGTTGCAGCTGTGCTCACCCTCCCCTCCCTTTCTAGATTGTGTTTTGCAAGAGCTACTAATTTTCTAAGGTGCTTTCTTGCAAGAGGCAGGAGATATGAGTAATCTTTAAGTGCAAACTGGCTACGGGGTCGTGTTCTCTGCAAATATGAAGTAAACTCGGACGGAGTATTTTATCAAGCTTTTACATATTTATATGTGTGTACATTTTCCTCCTTTAAAACTGACTGACAGCAGCTCACAGTGTGGTGGTAATCGATGTTGTTACTGTACATTTTTTTCTGGGGAATTATTATCAAAGGGGAGAAGAGTAAGACAACGTAAGAGTACCAATCTCTTCTTTTTTTTTCTCTCTCTCTCTCTCTCTCTCTGTGTTTCTGGTTAGGGTAGCAGAGGAGAGATGTTTTAGAAGTCTGCAGACGTTTGGTGGGTGCTTCTCGCGAGTGAAAAAGGGATACCATCATACCAGCAGCAGCCACGAATAGAGAAGAACAAGTGCATTCAACTGGTGCGTTGAGTAAGCATGCCAAGTAGTAGACAAAAACCACTTAAAATACGGTGGTATGCTTTTTTGCCTCGATTATTATTGGCAATACTGCTATTTTGATTAAAACTGCATTGACCGATCTCTCTCTCCCTCTGACCATGGCCCCTTCATTTTCTTTTCTTTATGACGATGATAATAATGACGATTTTCGATGAAACGTGCTATGTTGCTCAGAAAATACGCAAGTTTCGGGCAATTTTGACTTATCCCCCTTTGTTAGCTGCTCATCACCCATAGTTCATCAGCCGAGTCAAAATAATTTCGTGATAAATCGACATTCCCCTGCTATTGATCGTCCTCACGACGCAGAGAGCAATTATCGAGCACCTCAATAACCTTTGACAGTTATATGTACACAGTAAATAACCGCGACACGTAAACTAACTCCGTTCTGTTTACTTGCCTGCCATGAATCATGATTTGTGTGTTGTTGTATCACAGCTAAAAAAAAATGAGCATACGCGCAAAAAATCACCGCTGTGGAAAAACACTCGATAAATGTAGGAAAACACCCTTGTTGTGCACCAAACCAGCATTCAGGAAAATGTGGGTACGTAAACTGAAAATAATAATTGGCGGATAATGAACAACAATGATGATGATGATGACGAAGACGACAGACAAGTTTAAAAGTAGCTTTGCCAAAGCATCGTACGTAGGGAGGAGGAGGATGAGTAAGAAGAAGGTATATATATAGGGAATTACTAAATTGCCTTGAAAATCACCAGTGATGATGATAATGACGCCGTTGATGATCGGATAGAGAGGCGATAAAATTGCGAAAAGAATAGTGTGTGTACGTGTGTGTGTGTGTGTTATTGGAATGTGGTACATACTAGTAGTGGCGGACGAGAAATAAATAGAAACTGAAGTGGCTCCGTAATAATAATAGTGATAAAAAATAATAATACCCAACTAAATATGGCAGGAGAAGACAGAGCGAAAAGGCAATGACTTTGTGTGTGCCAGCAGAAAACGAAGTTAATCCTCCTCCTCATAATCATCATCATCATCATCGCATCATCATCATCATCATCGTCAAAGTTACTAATACTATATTGCCAATCCAATGTGTCAGATTTACTGCTGTTTGTGCACATGCAACTTTTTATTGGCAGTCTTTTGAAGCCACTTTGAGGCTCAAAAACAACATGACAGACACATAATGGAAGAACAAGCTGCGTGCGTGTAAAAGAGATATTTTAAAGCGAACACACAAAAAGTGTCAGTGACGTGGACGTGACGACGCTCCTGATAAAATAAAAGGTGAGGGGGTATTTTGTGTGTGTGAGTGTAAAAGAGAGAGAGAGAGAAATTGAAATTGGACAAACTTATGTAAACTAGTATTTAGGCATGTACGCAAATTAAAAGAACGGAAAGTCGTGTGTATTGCCCAACTGAATCCCAGTTTTGAATGAGAGAGACGTAAGCGAGTCGCTGGTGTCAATGTCTAGGGAGAGCGAAGTGTGTTTGATTGTCAACGACTAATTAGTTCATACACACCCGCCCGCAACGCAACCTCCACATATTTCTGGGACGAAATTTTAATTAGAAGGACAGGGTTAATGATAGATATAAAGCGTCGCACTGACTCGTACTCTGCCGTTTGTACCACCACCACCACCGTGTGGCTCTGGAGTGGAGAAGGTAAAGGAAACTTACTTGTCGTCCCAACGAAAACCTGATCCACTGCCAGGGCTAGAGCATCTTAAATTACCATGCAGAACGTCTCTCTCTCTCTCTCTCTCTATCGTAAAACATGTGTAACTTTTGTCTTCTGGGGAATTTTTAGACTTGTTTTGTGTTGTTCTTTTGAGGGATTTGCGATACTGCGATGCGATCGAGGTTGTAGTTGTAAATCAAGTGCGTAAGTTTACTACTACTACTTTATTAGAACAGCGTACACAAAGGCATTGTTATTGGGGATCTGCGACGGAATCTCTGGGATGGGACATGAGACTACGGCCTGTTGTTGTTATTGTCTCCCCTTGTTTAGTTTCTGATCATGCAACCGATGCATGCAAGCTTGGCATTATCATCATCATCATCATCATTGTCACTCGTCACACACACACACACACACTCAATATTTGCACTGATAATATTTTCTGGGCTACTGCGTCTCTCTTTTTACAACAACGACGCCTGCTACTAGCAGCATCCTCACCACTAGTTTGCCTTCCTTTCCCTCTTTTCAGATTTTTATTTGCATGGCATTTGCAGAGAGAGAGAGAGTGTGTGTGTGCGAGAGAGAAAAAAACCATTTAGCAACATAGGCATCATCGTGAGCAAAAGCAGTTGCTAAAGAGACAACATATATGAGGCTGCTGCCACTGCTGTTGTACAGCTCCCACTGGGCTAGTGAGGATTTAAAACGACAGCGAAAAAACGGTATATTAGATTCAGGTAGGGAGTTGTCGTAGTGCAAGTAGGTGGATCATATATATCTGGGTAGAAAAACGACGAGCAATAATATTACTAAACTAGTAAACTTTGCCTTGTGAGAGAATCATGGCATATTGGTGTCGTCGTCGCTATATACAGGACGGAACGGGGACACACTTGGGAAATTGGGATGCCGTCGAAAGGCGGGGGAATACGGGGATGGATATATAGAACAAGTGGAGAGGAGATAGATAGATGCATAATATTACGTAATCTCTATCCACAATCAATTTTAAGAGACCTGTAAAGAAATCGCTATATAATGAAAATATTCTCTTTGCTTTGCTCACTCGTGTTCCCAGATCTCCTCTCTGCTGTTTTCTTTCGCCGTGGCAGAGAGGCTTCACGTTGGTGGTGGTGGTGGTGGTGGAGATGCGGAGGGTGTGAGGAGGAATGTTACATAATAAACCGACCAAGTAATGCATAGATAATACGATCTTCAAAGACTAAAAATGTAAACAGTTAAGCAGATAAAGTGGGAGAAAAGAGAGAGAGAGAGAGATCCTTGAGTAGTGAACTTACGAGAAGCAAGGGAAAAAAGAATTTTTAATGTGTTTGCCAAAATACAGAAAAATGAACGGGAGAGAGAGAGAGAGAGAAACTATTTTCCTTTTTGCATCTGCCTGCCACTATATACGAGTGTCGCTGGTGGCCATAATAGTCAGCGAAAAAAATTGCAACTGAGAAGCAGCATCAGCAGCAGCAGCAGAAAGAAAAGCGTCCCCAATGATGATGTCGTTATATTGCCATTAACTTGCAGGCACATTTCATTGATGATGATGATGATGTTCCTAACATCTCATCAGTAACAATTGTGTCATCACCGTACATACAACATACATATATTTCTCTCTGGCTACCAAGATGAAACAGACTGGGGCTAACACAACATTGGTGTGCAGGCGAGGCGCATGCACATTTACATAACGCTGTGCAGATTCCTCTGACAGGAGCGTCATATTTTTAGAATTTTCGTCAAGGAGGAGTCTCTCTGTGAGATAATAAGTGCAACGCCTAAAGCTGTTGTGTAACCCAACTCGCTCACAACCCAGCAAGAACCTTTGCATGAAAGCAACACCACATTTTTCTAATTTCGCTGCATTGTGGATCATGATGATGATAACTGATAACGCGGGGAAAATGACGAGTGAAATAAGTCCTGATTGAAGTTGCCGATCTAATGCACGATTTATCTATCTGACTCCGATTGTTATTGGGTAACTAGGCGCAAAAGCGCTCAGAAATGCTGTTGGCAGAGTACAAAGTACAGAAAAAAATTAATGGGGATCCAAGCATTTATGCACGTTTATCCTGGTGTTAGGCACAGATACAGATATACCACAATCGTCCAATTTGTATCACGTCGTCGCCTGTTAGTTATTTAAACCACGTTTAATGCTACTGCGCCATGAAGTCTGGCACAACCAGCTTTTGCAGAGTTATAACCCCCCCCTCTCAGCTTCTGTTGAATCTGTGAATAGGTACAGACCTCTCAATACAACGCGTTCTGTGCGCGCTGACATCATCGTCATCATCATCATCATCATCCTCACCAACCACAATATCCATCCATCATCCTTCCCCGTCGAACTTCTCGTTTCAAGTTGTACACAACAGTTCCAACTGAAAAAAAACCTCCTAATAAAAGCTGAACGCGATTGAAATCCATTTTATTGCCGCCTTGGAACTTTCCGTATGAAGCGCTCAGCTCGGACGCATAAAGAGGCAGTTAAAAATTTAATAATAATTGTACTGCTGCTGCTGTTGAATGTTGATGGGTGTTGTGTGTGCTGTCTTGTTGTTGTGGGTCGGCTCAGTTCAGGTAGCCGAGTTTTACGTCAGTGGATTCTTGTCTGTCCAGTACTTTTCCTCTCTGCTGTCAACATTTTGATGATAACGTGTATTAATACATAATCGGGATGATATCTGGTCCAGTTTCCTTACATTCAAGATCCGCAGCCGCTCGCTCGCGTTCGCTGCATCGGATTAAGTCCAGTCGAGTTCACTCTGATTCTGACGACTCGGAAGAAAATTATCAATTGTTATCACGTCACGTAGTCTGCCTCTCTATCTTTCTCTCTCTCTCTCTCTTCTCGAATTAGTTGGCCTGCCTTTCATTCCTTTGATCCACTTCATCGGCTGCTCTCTCTCTCTCTCTCTCTCTCTCTCTCTGTGTCTATTTCTCTTTCTGCTGGAAACAAGATTCATATTGTCATCAACATTTTCCCCTTTTTTGATTTTACTGTAAGATTACCCACTGCATGTACCGCTATTTCTCCCAGAGCGAGAGGTTTGCCTGGGATATGTACACTATCATCTTACGTCTACTTCGTATCGACTTCACAACGACAGAGGTAATACGAGAGTACAGGGAGGCATTCTTCTTGAATGGAGACTGCCGGATGGATGGATAACTGGTTGCTATGCTGCTGCTCTGGTGGGATCCTATCATCCTGATGATGGATGTTTTTTATCGCCAATATTTATTGTTACATTGCCCTCTCTTTCATTCTTGTTTATTTATAGACCACCTCATTCCTGTTCTTGTTTGACTTTGACGCTCAATGAACAGCGAGAATAGGAGCTTCACGTTGTGGCACTGAACCGAGTTGAACTATTTTATTTTGTGCAGCTACGTCTTCTTGTAGAGAAAAACAGGTAGCGCTAATGCATACATGCCCGGGTGTGCACCGTTTTAAAACTGCTTGAATGCCTTGACGCCTAGTAACCCATTCCCGAAAAGAAGTTTCAAAAGAAAAAAAAAGGGTTGAAGCGTCTCTGCGAACTTCACGGGGGAAACAAAAAAGCAGTGACGTCAAAGTGAGGGGTACCCGGAGGAAATCAAGGCTCCAAATCCGTTTTTGAAATCCCTTGGGGGTCGAGCATTACCCGGACGTGACCGTGTGTTCCACAGACAAACAGACAGGAATTGAAGTAGCTAGCATAGATTTTTTACGAGCGCTACCTACTAATAAATTGTAACTACCGTATTGTCTTGTCAGTTATCGTCACTGTCATCATCAGCATTAATATTGTGCATTTGCATACAACATTGCCTACTTTTCAGCCAGTTCAATGTTCAATATGTGCAATTATATTTTCTGTCAGATTCACTTACTCCGTTCGTTTTGTTGGTGGCTTTGTTCATTTGTCAAAAGTCCAAAAATAGGCTTCCTCAGAAACGTCTTCCGTGTGCAGCACTGCTGCTGCTGCTGCTACTACTGCAACTAGTGATGCAATGAGGAAGAGAAATATTGCCACGGACAATTTTCTTGGCAAAACTCTTAATTCCCCATAAATAAAGCCGTAACCCCCATTTTAAACTCGTTAAACTAGTAAAGCATCCTGCCATGCAGTGAGTCAAGAGAGTCCCCCGAGTCTTCTCCTTCTCGCCTCTCGGATCAGTGGAAATGCTCACAAATTTGACCTTTTACAGCGCCGGGAGGTACGACGGAAGAAGGTGGGACTCTGTTATCACCTCACCTTCCCACGAGCTTTTTGTTGTTTTTATCGATAACAACCGACATACAAGAGACAGTGTGTAGTGGCAAGATTCAAACACTCCTCCTGTGTCGAGTAGTACATCGAACAACCTTATTCTTATCAATTATCAGCGGTTACAAGAGTACCGCTGCTGCTGCTGCTGGTGCTGCTGCAAGTATCCCAAGCCTAACAAAACTCTCGACCTTACGTAATTAATAAAATGCTGACGCTACTTGTCTGTTACCCTCACTATTTTCGTGTATTTGCTCTTCTTTTTTTATTTGCTGGTTTCACGATAAAATAAAATAATGCCATGAATATTGCCACGACCATCATCATCATCATCATCATCCCCGTTTTCACATTGTCGTAACACGTTTCTACTTACGGATGGCATTGATAACGACAAAAAATGTGGAGAGATGAGATATTCTTTCTGGATTGGTCACTTTCTTGAACAGCGGCACATCAGATTAATGGAGTCTTGCAAATTATCCAACAACACTACATCATGCATCATCCTTTTAAATCAAGGCATTTTCTACCATGTACCTGCAGGTCAGCTGTATTATTGTGAAGCGCAAATAAAACGTTTATCTCCTCTAATTTTAAATGCCTCAATGTACAACCCATCCCGCTTAACATGCATCTCTCTCCATTCTTGAACACGTAAAACGTCAACAAGATGTTGGGAGTCGTTATGGCTGTTTAAATTTGCATCTCTTTCTCTCACTCACACTTTTCATACTTTTAAATGCCTCTGTAAACTTGTATGTGTGTGTGTGTGTGTGTGCACAACAATAAAAAAAAGAACAAAAACTTGTGGAGTCATGCTTCTGCTGTTCTTTTTTTTGCTATACTATTCACTCACAACTCCATGGTTAAGTTGCTCCATTATCGTCGTCATGATCATCCATCACCTTCTTTTCTGGGGTAGGTACACACACCACCTCTTTTTAAATAGCATCATTGTTCCATTTCAACAAAGAGGGATGACTGACTCCAGTAGTGGCTAGTAACAAAGAAAGAAGGAAAAAAGAAACAAAAAAAAATAGAGTCTGCACACAACAGCTTTCTTGTACAACAACCTGTACCACTACTTGTCCGTAAGACAAACGACGACCACGACGGTCGGTCGTCGACGAAGGAAAAAGGGGAGAAGAAGAGACCAAGGAGAAAAATAACTTTAAAATAAGTCGAGTCCCCATTTCAACCAACAACTGTACATTATAGCCCCTCTTGGACAAAAATGGGAGAGAACACACAGCATACAAATTTCAAGATGAAATGTGAGAAGAGTACCTCATAGTTTCAACCTTTAAACAAAACACACCATTTGTCTAACGTGGAAAGTTATATAGACAAAAAAAACCCAAACTTTTTCGTATGGAAATGGAATAGCACTTCTTAATGAATGGTCTTTCATGTGGGTATCTTCATCATCATCATCATCATCTTCTGCATCGCGACTACCATCACCATCATCACCCCCATCTTTTCCACCAGTTCTACTGCTGCTGTTCTAAAACACCTGCATCCTTTGATCCATCCTGCTGTCGTCGTCGTTTTGCTTCCTCAGCGCTTCTAATGATGATGGAATATGATTACCTCTACCAGATGATGATGCTGATATATATGTTGCTGCCTTTACCTTTCCTGTCTACCTGCCAGCTTGTTTGCTCCCTGGAAAGTGTAACCTCGTCGTAAACTTGTAATGAAGGAGAGTGTACACAAAGAAAAGGATGGAAACCATGCTTGTAGGGGATGATCAATGAGAAGACACAGGAAACGGTGATGATGATGATGATGATGATGATGATGACGACGACGGTAACAAAGGAGACCAATAAGGCCTTGCATTCCAGGCGTATACCTAGGCGTACTTAGGAAATTTAAATATGCATGTATGCAGATGGTATATAGAGTATGGATACGGCAGGTACATACATGTGCTTCACAGAAGGTCTATTTGTAAACATGTCACACTACATTATATTAGGATGGACTGAAAGAGAACACAAGGAAAAATTACCCTTTCCTTTTAAAAGTCTGCTGCTCGTTCGTGACGAACAAAAGGGGTTTTAACAGCTCGAGTAAGAAACTAGCACAAAGAAACGTTTCGTTTTTCCTTCTTCTCTGTGGTAAGGCTGCTGTTGAGTGAGAACCATTTCGTCGTTGCTGTTGTATGCTGTTGCTGTGTGTGTGTATCGTGTATATGCAGAGAGCAGGAGAGAGAGAGAGAAAGAGAAAAAGTCAAGGCTTTTTGAGGCTGATGCTGTCAGCCTCTCCGAATGAGAAAAAAAAATTGAACGTGTTGTTATTGTAAATAAAGGCATAATAAAACAAAAGCTGCGAGAACAATGACGGAGCTGAAAGGGCAATAATTTCGAGGGAGAAATTAGCTATTTTATTTCTCGATGCTAAATGTTACGTTTTTGCCATTTGAGAAAACAACTGAAACAAGGGAGAAATGGTTCATGTATGACGACGCTTGACGACTCTATGTAAGTATATCTATTAATGTTGTATGGACATGCGGTTGAGTAGAAAATATTTTCGCAATGCAAATTTATTCTTATTTTTGGAGGAATAATTTGTAAAGACGCTTACAAGTAGGCAAGAACCGGGCATTTGTATATATACCAAGTTTTACTGTAGCCGGCTCCAATTGGGAAGAGAATCAGGACATGCATCGGTCAGACAGACAAACAAGCTCGATATACGTAAAGCTTGTCTCTGAAAAAAGTTCGTAATAAACTTTCTGCATTTATTTGTGTCTGTGTGTGTGTGTGTGTGTGTGCGCGCCTACTTGTTTGTGTATTTGTTTGGCTGATGAAATCAAGTGGATGTGATTGCTAATATTTTTTGCGGTTTTTTGTAGGAAAGGAAAACTGCAGATTATGGTGGGTGTGCAAAAAGGGCAAAAATGCAAAAACAATTTTCCTCTCTCAGGGCAATAAATAGAACTACTATTTACATCATCATTCATAATTAACGTTTTATTATGCATTTCTAATCTTACATGCGAATGCGAGTGTATTGGCTAGTAAGTAAATGAGCCACTTTGGCTGCTTTTCATACATACATCGTCTCATTTCATTGCAATCAACAAAAACGACAACGGCAATAACAACCTTCAACCTTGGGTACCTACCGAAAAAGTCTTATGTGTACCAACTAAAAATGTGGGTGGGCGTACCGTGTACAGACACACACACACGGACACCCCATCCCAGTTCATTTTCATCTTTTTGCACTTTTTTTTATTAGTTCCATAATATCAAATATATCTCAAAATGGCAAGTAGGTAACAGCGTGATCGTCATATAGGAGCACTCTCTGCAAATTGAATAGGTTGCTTCTGTACATCTCTCCAAGCGCCATAAATTTCACTTGTACCAGAGATCTGAGATCTGTTGAGTCGGTTGGTCGGTAATACACAGGATCTTTTTCCTAAATCCTATATTTCCACACACAGTCCGCTCGTATAAGACCACGCATTCAATACCCCACTTCAGCACCACCACCACCTCAGAATAACGCCACACCGCCAAGAACCAACCATCAGAGTATATAGGAGACACACACAAGAAGCAGCATAGGAGCAGCATAGCAACAAGAGTATAAAATGAAAAGCCAAGCCAAAGCAGAAAGCAGAGGAGCACAGAGAGAAAAAAGAAGCTGTTCAGTTGTGACGACGAGAGGTAGAAAATTTTTATGTAAAAGGTTATCCGACCGAACCGAGTATAATATGGTTTCAACCAACTGGGACGACGACGACGACGACGGCAAATGTATGGTGTGTTGGTGTGATACCAACACCAACAGTGCGTCGACTCATTGATTCCATTTTTTTCTCCCTCTTTCCGTCTCCCCACAACGACAACACATATTTTTCATTTCCATGGAACACAATCTTACACCGACGACGGTTACTTTTTTCCTCCCTGTGTAATATCTACAAAAGGTACAATATGTGTAACATATATAGGGGAGTAATGCATATAACACTAATAATAATAACATCCTCTATAAAAGAAGCGCAGCAAAGAAGGAAAAATTTTATAAGCTGGCCACTCACATCGCATCACACACACACACACACACACACACACACCAGCAAAATCTAGCAGCAGCATTAGCCAGAAGACCACGCAAAAAAAGAAGACAAGCCGAGTCGAGGCTAACTAACTGGCCATAATAATAGACTACACTATATTTATACGAAAACATCAAAGCCAGTCATAAAGCAGTAGTAGTGGAGCGAGTGGAGCGGACTCGGTATTATAAAGGCAGATATATGTAGTAGTAGTGGTAGTAGTAGGCTTAACGCTGAATGTCATTAATAGAGCAATTCCCATTTTGCGTCGTTTTTTTTCTTTCTTCTTTCTTTTTCAGTATTTCTTCTAATGCTACCTATCTATCTTTCCTGAGCCAGAACATTAGATTGGACCATCAAACGTGCACACCTATAATACCCTCTCTGAGGGAAAAAGTTTTTTTTATATATAAGCGCCTATACACGACACGGGTATCGTTTTTGACGAGAAACTTCATTCAATTCAATCAATATAGGAGCTACGTACGGGATGCATAGGCAGGAAACATGTGGTGCAGAAAGAAACCCCGTTTCACATGTATATTCATTACCTGTGTGTAGCAGTTGGGTTTCTACGATGATGATGACTGACGACGAAGACGACGACTGACTAAAAGGCAATTTAATGTGCGCTGCTGCTCGCTCACGTTTTTAAATGGGACTTGGGTTGTATATATGGAGTCAGGGAGCATTTTTCTAAATTCTCTCCGTGCAGAGAAGTGGAGGTGTCTTGCTCGTGTAAGTTGTTTTACGTGTCTCCACACGTGTATATATATGGGATTGTGTGTTTCTGCAAATCCATTTCCATTATATAGCTCTATTTGGTGTTTAATAAGCACTCAAGTGACTCAAGTGTAAGCACATTGTTGCAAAGTCGATATATAATGGGCATAAGCACATTCCCACACAGCTACTTTGTATGCACATAAACGAAATTGAAAGAAATGGTCAGTACGTAAATGCAGTACAGCAGCATAAATATAGTCTGTTTTGCATATTATGAGAGCCCTATTGTTTTATAACAGACCATATGATATGTATGGAATAATATGGAGTCAGATGTATCGTGTATCCCTCTATAAGAAGCTACTATGTCCGAGCTGAAACTGAACAAGAGCACAACAATGATGAATGCTGCTGTAAAGAGTCACATATGGTAGGCTGTAAATGGCTGGACTGAATAGAATTGGGAGCGGAAAAACGACACTAGAGAAGTATCCCACATTTGCGGTTGTCTTTCTGGCCCCAGGATATGATACAGACAATTTTGTGAGGAGCAACGAATTTTGGACACCAGTGTCCTGTGGAGATAAGGTTGCAGACCGATTTGTTAAGCGGAAAATTTGGGGTGAAGTGATACACTGCCAATTTATAACGATTTTAGATGAAAAACTGCAGGAACGTACATGCATGAATTCATGAATAAACGTGAACTCGTGACACCTTATAATCCCCTTTAAATTATCTCAAACCTAAACAACTTTCCTGTAAAACTCCTGCACACCTGCCTGCATCTCTCCTGCATAGACGGACAGACATGATAAAATCCCCTCTAAAGAACCCCTTTTCCAATTACCTCTAAAATGCTCCGCTCCGCTCACTGCTCCTTCGACTGATCTCTTCTAGCCTGCTCAAAAGCACTCCGTTTGTTTTTGTACAACTTATAACCAGTGGCGGAGTAGTGGCGTTGGTTGGTGGGGTATCCACATCCACAACACAGAAAACAATATTTTTCTACGGATTCAACTTGCAGGCAACAACACAACAAACACAACACACAACATACACCCATTTGGAATATATAGCTAACTCTGTATATTATATCTTCATTTACCAAACGTGTCCATAAATATAAACACAACATACATTCATACACACACACACACACACACACACACACTCATAAACAACATCAGGCCAGGTTTCTATATAACTCGTCGTAGGGTCCTATAAATGAAACATATGCATATATTATTTTGCCTCCTATTACTACTACTACAACAACAACTACTACTACTACGTATATGCACGTTTCTAATAAATGTCTATTTCATTTCTTCTAACAGCAACACCACCTCTATATTCTCCATAATACTTGCCTCTCCGTCGTCGTGTAGAAAGAAACTCATTTTAATATCCTTTGTTACTTCCCTCACACAGCGAAAATCTATATACCCATCGCTCCTGTGTAGAACAACGTGAATCTACCGCAACAACGCTTGCTCTATAGCGAGCTAGAGCAAGAACGAACGCCATATCGGACACCACCACCACACATACACAACTATGTATGTAAAATTTTGACTCCACTTCTCCTCTGTGTATATGTGCAGCAGCAGCAGCAGCGCTAGCATCCCCAAGTAATAATAATAATAATGTCGAATGTATAGGAGCAGGAGCAGCAGCAGTGTTTGCTCTCGTTCATTTAGCAAAAGAGATAGAGAGAGATCTCCTTTTTTCTCTTTTCTCTCTACTGCAGCTGCGATGTAAAGCTTTTCATGAAGTCAGTCCATCGTCTGGTTCTGGTTGGACAGGCCAGGGACAAAGAAACTCCTCTCTTGCCTGTGCAGAATTTTTTTTACTCTGTGTATATTACTATTACGACTACAACAATATTATACTTAATTTGCCACACTGATGAGGTGAATTAATATAAAGTAGACAAGATACAAAGAAACACATGCTGCTTCGACTCCGCGTCTCTGTGACTTTTTTTCTTGGTCTTTATCATTAAATACTTTACTAGGATCAATCACCACTATCAAACTTGTGCTGGACAGTGTCACATCATTCATCACAGTGAACCTGAAGTTATACTACTTTTGTACATGGGAAATGAAAGTATCCTTTTTACGACATAATTAAACTGAAGATTTTTAAGTCATTTAAAAGTGCTGTCGTCGTCGTCGTCGTCCCTTATCAGCAGCAATCGCTCTCGCTTAATTTTTCGTGAACAAGTCAAAGAATACGACAGAAACAAATTACTTTTGCTAAATATTTATATTATTATGATCATTCTCCTTTATTGTACTGAGAAGGAAAAAAGCGCACGTATTTTTCTTAATACAAAGATTATATATACACATACACACACACACAAACATATACCCTTGATGTATCGATTTTTATACGCGTAATAAGCCGATTACTATTGTAACTATAACTGCTGTATATTCCTTCACCTGATTAAACTTGAAAGTGTTAAGGTTACGCTAAAAGTGGCTTTGCTGCCGAAGAAGAAGAAGAAGAAAGAAGACGGAAGTGACATTTATATCTTGTTTTATTTTTTGAACCAAGAGTTGCTTCACTTACACGCCAGAGACGTCAAGCCTATCTGGTCGACAGAGAGAGAGAGACAGAGAAAAAATAATTGATATACTATTTTGTTTATCTCTGGCGATGATAATGTTTTGCCTCGGATAAGAATTGACGACGACAAAAGTATTTTTACGTTTTTGCCTGGTCCAACAAAAGTGTACAATTTTTCTATTTGGACATTAATTATTACTGCCGCATCGCGTAATAATTATCCCGCATGTCGTCAGCTATATTATTAGTGGTTCTCCTGAGTGTGTACAACGATTACAAGAAGCAGTAAACATTATTTTATTATTATTATCCCGTACGACAAATTGTGTGACAAGCAACGGGGGTCTCAACGGGGAAAAGGCGCATCTGTGCGGACACACACACACACACATGTAAAACGTTTTGATGGAGTGACGCCAACGTAAAGAGTGCATACACACACACACACCGTTTCAAAATCAACCTAAAGTGGACTGAGCCTCAGAAGGGAACAAAAGCTTGATGAGAAGAACTAAGTAGTCTGTGTTGTTGTTGTTTTTACAGTGGCGAACGAAGATAAAACATTTTGACGTAATATTTCGTATTTATGTTGTTATATTTTCTTTACCCCAAAAAATAAGCTCCAGTGATGCCGCTCACTCACTGGTGTTTCCACACTGAGAAAGGGGGAAGGGATTGTTGCTAAAACGTTATTCTAGGCAAAAAGTTAATTAAATGTGAAGAAAAAATCTCTCCTTTCTCTTTGTTTCTTGTAAAAGTGTATTTTTTTATTGTGTGGGCGAGAAAATTTCTTTTTGTTTACCGCAACCACACTAAACAACGTTCCTTCTCTGCCGCTGATTCTGTAATGTTGTGATATATGAGTATATTAAAGAAAAATAATAATCCGCCGTTGTCATTCTACTACTAGTGAGGTTTTCCACCCGACAAGTGATAAAAGTCAAAAGGAAAAGAAAGCAATCCTCGAATCATCCGTAATACAAAAAGTGAGAAAAAGAAATAGTATCTTAGAGAGTCTTTTTTAATCTGCCCTCATCGTCACCTTTGGTAATCTCCTCCTCTGTACTTGATAACTTGATATCATCATCTTCACCTGCAATCACCTTCTCTTATCCTTGCTGCCACTATCGTAATTATTTCGTCGCCGGATACTTTCACCTGCTGCAGCCTGCAGAGCTACATTGCCCCGCTGCCAACAATTTCCAGACAATAGGAGTGGAGAAACTGGAGCAAAAATGACGGAGGCAATAGGGGATTACGAGTACAACTCCAAGGACCTCATTGGTCATGGAGCGTTTGCGGTCGTATTCAAAGGACGCAACAAGAAGGTAAGGCTAAAAAAAAAATTTCCACACATTTTATTTTATTGTTGGTAGTGGCGCTGTTTCAATTCCGCTGATGATCACCATTTTACCACCCGGCATTCGTATTACTCTTTTTTGTGTAATGACGGGTTATCACTGGCACTAAGTGGCGGTTACATTAAATAAAAGGCGACTTAAAAGGGGAAGCTTAACATAATAAATATATTTTGAACGCTTCATCCTCCTCCTCCTCATCATTACGACAAGTGCAGCAACGTCAATAAACTAAAATGCATCCCGCAAGTGGCAACAACAGCAGAATGGAGCAAAAAACAAAGACAGTTTTTGACCGACCGACAAGTTCACGGCAGTCATTGAAAGAGCGTCTTATCAACTTTTCGCAATCTTGTTTTTTCTTCAGCATTTCTTCAACTCGGCTCAAAGCTCAATACACCGTCGTCGTTCTCTCTCTCTCTATCTCTCTCTCTTCTCTGCTGCCACTGCCACATTATCTTTTTTACTTGTACCGCGGCACGTTTCAACGTTTACCAGTACTCGTTTCGTCCTAGTAGCTTTTATACAATGACTCCTCCGTTTAAACCGTTATCCTTCCCAATTGAATAACATTTACCGAGAAAACAGCTGCACACAGCTGAGACGCGGTTCAAAACACAAAACGACGAATAAAAAAGCATATACACACACACATCAGATTAGAATGCAAACATAATATTTTATTGCATAACGTTTTTGACTTTACAATATTGCCAGCTTCACAGGCCACTTCCTCATCTCTCTCCTCTCTTTTCCCCCCATCGCCATTGCATTATTACCACGGCGTCATCATCATCATCATCATCATCCCAACATTGTCTTGTACCACCAACTACTACACCACTACCACTACTACTGCGCAGCTTGTTACTTCATGCAAGGACACGGTCATAAATCACCCAAACGATAAATTTGTTCATTACATAAAAAGTACATTTTTAAAAAAAAACTTAAATTACTACAAATTGTTATTATTATTTCATCGTTAAATGTGCCTACCATCCTAATACCAGTTTATTATAAATAATCTAATGTTGCACTTGAACTCTTTTAGATTAACATGATAACTAGAAGAAGAAAAAAGCGCAAAACATTCAGTCTTGTGCTTAGAGAGACTTCATTATAATATTTACCCGCAGCAGTAGCAGCAGCAGCAGCAGTACCAAACCGCTGCGCTGTGCACACACCACAACCCAGGAGTGTAGGCACATGTTTTATTATCAGTTTTTGACGCTGTTAAACTGAACAAAGTTAAAAAATTGTACACTACTAGTGTTTCTCTCTCTCTCTCTCTCTCTCTCTTTACCCAGTCAATTTTGTGGATGCTGTTGCAGATGCAGCTTAAATGAATAGTGGTGGTGGTATGCATGCAGCGTTGTTGTTATTATTGTTGTTTTTCATGCTGATGATGAGGATGATGATGATGATGATGGAAAAAATCGAGAAATACAGATGTGTGGGCAGGATGCCAAAGAACATGTAATACTTCACTTGGGATAGAAGAGCACAAAAAGTGGATGAAGATTAAAAATGAGAAGGAGCACAACGCAATAGTAGTTAAAAGATGGAGCAAACACATAAAAAGATAGGCAGTGTTGGTTCTTACAAGAAGATGAACACTTTTGTTAGGCTCATCTTTTCCTAATAGCGTTGTATCTTCACGTTACTCCGCTCGCTGCCGATACGGGTTGATGATGAATGATGATCTAGTATGTTGTTTTGTTCAAACTTCTATTTACTGGCGTCTTAGAACATCGCACTCATATATATGCATCGCATCTCTTTAGTACTCACCGTGATGCTTTTTCCTTCTTACTGGACCAGATCTGGCACGTGGAGCAGAAAACATAAATAAATAGACTTAAGACTAAATCTCTTCTAATTAGCTGGCACAGGTTGAGAGAGAGAGAGAGAGAGAGACAGAGTTGAGATTAGCCGAGAAGGGGGAATGTAATAAAAGGAGAGTTGGATTTTAATTAAATCGGTATTTGCACTGTGGTGTGTGTGATGAGGCTGCCCATGAACAACCCCTTTTTCGTTGAATAAAAAAATACTGCGGAAAGGCAAAGAAACGTGATGTACGGCGATGTGCGTATTTAACTTTAACTGTTTTCATGTTTGATTGAGCACGTCTAGTTTTAACGACGAAGGATAATAATGCGTACTACTACTTCTGCATCTCGACGGAGAGAATTGTAAGTTGATGTTGTTGTTTTTGTACTTTTTTGTTTGTTTGTACCTACAAAAAATAGACGAAGAAGCGAGACGGATGCGCCAATATCCCTTAGTGAGGTGGAAACAAGAAAAAATTATTTTGTTGGAGAAAAAATTAATTGAAATTTTTTTTGCCGCCGCCGCGCAGTTTGAAGTTTTTGCTTACAGACTGTGTGTGTGTGTGTGTGTGTGCGTGCATGTCTGGTGTTTTTTAAGAGAAGATTTCATATTTACATTGCAGGGAAGAAGAGAAGTGAGTAGGGTTCTTCATTCAGGCATACTTTATTTCAAGTCTTGTACACACACACAAGAGAGAGGTTAAAAATGATGTTCAACGAGTAATGAAACAGGATAAAAAATTGTAACGTTCAAGTGGTTTCAATAACGCACACACACACACGGCTTTTTTGCCGCTGTTATTGCTTTATCGTCCCTATCAGTGGTAATAATGTTAAAGAGCGATTAACGCTGCATCTTTAATGCAGGTGCATATATGCAATTTGCATACAATGATAAACAGAACACCTGGCGTAAACAATGACGTCCTCCAAGAACACTTTGCTGAGTGATGAGCCTTGCTTTTTGTCTTTTTAGCACAATAAGCGACGACAATGACTTTTTACTACTGACATCCCAGCAGGAGAGTTTAAGCTGCTTTAGGGTTGATGTGCTAAACAATTCACACCATATAATATCCATCTCTCCATCCTCCACCGCTGCCGCGATCAGTGGTGGTGGTGGTCTCAAAAGGAGAAAAATGATGTTAACGATCAGAAGTATTAATGGAAGCTATTATTAAGTGGTTAAGCATGCCTACTCGTCTTTCAAGCGTATTCCGTAAAAAAATCTGCAAATTAGAGAGGTATTTCTTCTGGAAGACAACAGCAGCAGCTAGACTATGTAACATTATCAGCATCATCGTCATCAGTCATCACGCTGAATGCACCTGTTAATTACCAATTGAATAGTAATGATGCGTGCATTTACGCATTACTTGCAATGACGGCATGTACCAAGAAAGTAGAAATTCTTTTGATCTTCTCAGATTGATAATGCTGCTGGTCTATTATTTTTGGTATTATTGTTATTATTATTATTATTATTATTATTCTCGTTTGGTGTGTTTTGTTCCATGTACGAATATCCTCATACGTTTACCGATGAAGATGATAATAATACTGAGAAGAGCGGTCAGTCATATTATCATATAAGCTTATATCATTGATGATATACAGACTGTGCAACCCCTTACACAATAATTCACAGCAACTTTTTATGAACAACAATGGACAAACAGACACCTAACAGGCAAAAGATCAACAACCATGGCCAGTCAGTAGAAATGAATGATGAGTCATTTCCGTCATTGATAAATTTTTACCTTGCTTGCTCATACACGCAGGTATGTAGTGTAATTGTAATCAAATAAATGCAACAGTAGCATGATATGGTAGCACAACGACCGACGACGTTGGTAAGCAAAGTACCTATATATGGACTATATGAGAAAAAATCAATAGATTGTATGTGTGTGTATGTGTGTGTGTTCGTATTAAATGGTATTTTGTCTTCCTCTCTTTCCTATCTGCTACGACCACCGACATTTTCAAAAAGCCATAAAATTGGCAGGAAAAGAGCAACAGTAATTTGTAAAATGTTTATGGATTCTTGGAAGGCAATTACGTTTTTAAAATCATTCCATGCAATGGGATGGCATGTGGGTGGGATCCGAAAAAATAAATTGTACATACCAACATACCTACATGTTTGTATGTGTTTGTATGTGTGTGTGTGTGTGTGTGTGTGAAAGCGGTAGGTGATACGATTACCATGATCCCCCTTATCAGCATCTTTATCAACCTCCTCCTCGCTACAGCTTGATCGTCATAAAAAATGAAACATGACGTAATTAAAAAAGCAACGTGCTTTTTCTTCTCCTATCTCATCTGGGAGTTTGGTATGCCGTATGCAGGAGGCTATAATAATACGATATTATGATTAGGCGCATTTTTTAAAGTTTATATACTGTTGCCATGAACTTTTTCTTGTGATGATGCAGCCTTGCTTTTGTCGTGCCATCTCCATCCTCAGAATTTGCCGTGGTTCGCTTGGCTTTGAAACAACGCATTATGTTGCTAGCGAGCAGAACGAACCACGTCGTTGTCGTCGCCGCCGCCGCTTGCGCCTGAGTGTGTGTTTTGTCGTCATAAAAATGTGAAAGAGTTATTAATAAATTTTGTTTGGAGTAGTAGTGCTGATGCTCAACACACACACACGGGGAGTAAATGAGTAGACAACAGTCTGTACAGACTCTTGAAATTAACGTCGTTATCCTCCTCGTTATGCAGAAAAGTACGAACGTGTTACATAAGACATGTAGGGATTCCGTTTTTGTGGCTCTTCGCTTGCGCTTTAAATTCGCCAAAAGCATATTAAAAAGTACACAACATTTTTTATTGCTGTTGCCGTCGTCTGCAATGTCCTCTTCTTCTCCGAGAGGCCTGTCAGGGGAACAGGCTGTTATTACGAGCCCAGCGTCACACACAACAGGATACCTTTTGCATTTTGAACGGCGTCGTTTGCCGCATAGGAAAAACCTAATTAAGGCGTAAACATCATCTATAAACTTGTGCCATACACTATCAAATTACCTAGAACGGTTGACGGTTTTAAAAAGCGATTGCTAGCAAAGCGGTCTAGACTGTAGTCTCCATATTGTACCTAAGGAAAAGGAACATTCCTAAAAAATGGATAAGCCCCTGTGTTGTGCATGGAGGAACATCATCATGATGATCTATTCGAGAGCGAGTTGGCATGTGTGTGTGTGTATTTTGAAAAGCGAAAAGGATTCTAATCGTGACAGCCGCTCTGTGAAAAAAACAATCTCCCACTGTCTCCCCGCATTTCTTGGTGAAGATGCACCTCTCTACGATGCTTGAGTGCGTTTGGCGTTGTTGTTGTCGTCTTCTCGCGCTGCTTATCGGTTACCCAAATCAAGTTCAATGGAATTCGATTATTCAGATTCATAATTTATGTGGACTTTAGCCATATATACATCAGACAGAGCGACATCCTTTTTTGCAGCGCGGTGATAACCAAAAATCTACGAATTCTCTTTGACAACGCAGGATTCGCAGAATGTGGGGAAATGTACGTAACGGGTTCAACTTCTTGATATGTGCCGCTTCTAAAAATCATGTCTGCTTTTTTTTAGAATGATTGACTGACTGGCATATATGATGAATGATGATGATAACAAGGATGGGAGTATATATATATATATAGACAGCGCTTATATTGACAGTATGCACGCATGGCTGTAACTGGAACAATTCCTGTACGCTGGAATGAGGTTAAAAGTCAAAAACATGGGGAGCACGTCTGCGTAAATTGGTGCGCTGCTCCTTTGCTGCGCATTTGGGGAGAAAAACGTGATAGGTACGAGAGGGATATAAATAGGGCTAGGGAGGTCGTTAGGAGTGAGGTGGCGTATGTCGAAATCATACAAACTCTCGACTCTGTCATCTTTTCAATGAGCGCTAGTCATTTTACAGGGGATTGGTGCATGGGGTAATAATTCACAAAAAAAAATGTTTTGAGCTGTGTAGCCCCCACCACTGTCTTAGTCTTGGGTGTATCGAGACGAGGAAGACAGAGAAGAGACGTACAAGTAGTAATGTTGAAGCTCTGGCGTTCTGCTGAGTGACACTGATTGATTTACACGGAAAATTTATTTGCGCGTGGAATAAAAAGTCATTTACTGATGTAATAAAGGGTGAACTTTTACAGACTTGTTGGTTCAGACTGGGTTGACGGTCGCTTTAATGGGTTTTTATTTATAAGATTGACTGGGGTAGGGACGTTGAAATTTGTCATTTCAACTTTAAATAAAATTCTCTTGAGATCAAGATGATTTCTCTCTCAGGGCAGTTGTGCAAACCTTCCTAATTTTACAATGAGAGAATCGTGTGTTTTGTTTGATTTTGATATCAGATTTAAATGTGGATGTTGGGGTAGTTTGTTTCCTCGTTTGGAGGACAATTGAGCGTTGTGGTTCCATCCACGGCGGAAATAGGTCAGCACGTCAGCATTAAGCTTAAATTTGCTGATGTAATTTTCCGGGGAAGTGTTGACATGCTACAACAGTATATGTGTGTTATATTTACCGTTTGGTCACGTTTTATGGAATGATTTACGATTTGGTAGGATTAGATTAAAGTGGTATCGTACCAACGAAAAGGATATGCATTTATGCGATGGAATGAGCAACTTTTAGTGGGAAGCGGGTTATGAAATTGCAATTTCTTCTACGGCACCAAAAGCCAATGTCAAAGGGAGCAAGACAATTTCAACACTTTTTTCTTTCTTTGACAACGGCTGTTTATCGCGGCGGTGCAACAATAACAACTGCTACCAATCGATGCCGATGATGATATTGTTGTTGATGGTGGCATTATACCTTCTATCGCGATCGTCGTCATCATCAAATCATGTGCGTCAGAAGTTTTATCTTGCTGGATAAGTGCTGCCGCACGTGTTTGGACATGTAGCCCCCAAATCTTTCCACATACCACACACATTGCTTCCATTTCACACGAATATCACATGAATCATACAGTTTCTATTCGAGTTTGAGAATAATTTGCTTTCTCCAAAAAACTGTTTTCAATTTTACCCAGAACTAGACATGGGTAGTAGCTATGTCATCATCATGTCAACTCTTTTGAAACTTGCGAGTTTCGAAAAACCTCTTTCATAACCCGGCACATTGTGAGGAAAACAGGGTCACGTGTCCAAGTGAACTGTAGAAGAACATTGGAAAACCATGTAATTTTGAGCCGTAAAATTTTTTCACATTGTTTCCCAATTGAATGTGAACTTTTACATGTTACAGTTACATTTCTCACATGTTACAAAATCGGGCCAACGTTTTTATTGCTTTATGCCCTGCTGTCCGACCTTGTTTCAAGTAGTAAGTGTATATTTATCATTTACAGGTGACTCATCTCCACCTTTTTCCAGCAACTTGTGGCAATATCCTGGCATTATAATTGAAAAGGAAATAAGTGTTTGTCGACCAAAGTATTCTACGACAAATCTACAAATCGATCATGAAACGTTTTCTGGTGGTGTTGTGCAGTGCTTTCATAAAATATTATATTTATTTTATCGCAACATACATTTCAATATCTCATATTTGTTTTTCCCCAATGCAAATATGAAAGTGACCCTCTATGCCTATTTTTAAGGCGATCAAGCAATTTTGCAAAATCTAATCTATCCAACGTAACAACGTCGTAACCATCAGTACAGAGAGTGATGACAGGGACAATGGCTTTGTTATATCGAAACGGTGGATAGGGTAATGCAATGATATGGTAGCTCTGTATGACATGCCTTTTCCACTCAAGCTCATTGGGATTATTTGCAATGAAAAAATAACAATACCGTGAAAACAAAAATATTTGCATTACTTAGTATAAACTGCAACGTGTAACAGCAATATTTAAATTTTTTTTAGACTGTTATCCTCAAAGATTATAGTTTTAACCTCGCAGTCAAATCTCTAATCCGATTTGTTTGCTGGGCACAAACGTTCTACCTTGTTTGAGGTTTTGATAGCCTTATTTTGTTTATTTATCTTTCGTACAACCAATGCTGATGATAACGATAACAAAGAGAGAAAAAAAATTGGCCGAATATCAGCAAACCGTACACAGACACACACACACACACACACACACACACGGGGAGCAGTAGCAATAGCCATCTACCTACACAATGTACACACATGTCCTCAGATAATGAAGAGGAGTGGGATGATAAGGAGTTTTGGGTAAAACCTTAACTGACATGAAGTAAGTGTAACGTGCACACACACACTCGTTATCCGCTATATTACTATCCCCCGTCAACATTGACAATCCTGACAATATTACGCACTATATATGTTGGTAATCCCAATAAAGCCTGGCAGCAATGAAACGACGAACAGCAGCAGCAGCAGCAGTAGTAGTAGTCATTAAATATAATCATTTAAACATTATCTACAACACGTGCTACTCTGCACTCTCAAAAAGTACAGTACAAACGTTGCCCTCTGTCAGCTGTAATTTTATTGCACTTTCATCTTCAACAACAAAAGAACAACTTGTAGGAACATCATATTGCTGACCACCTCCCTGTGTCATGTCAATTTTCACAACAACAGCAGCAAAAAAAAAAGAATCACGCGATACAAGTTGAACAATATCTCGCAGCGTAATAATAATATATGGTGATTCGACAATGTAGGAACAATGGTAAACGTCGTGAGGAAGGAGAAAAATGCAACAAAATGTGTTTGAATTACTGATTCTGATTGTGTTGATCAGGATGATGATGATGATGATGATGATGATAACCATGCTGATCATTATATATTTATATATAAAGGGAACCACTTCCCCCCTGGCACAAACGCACATCATCATCATCATACATAACGGACACTAGATTGTGTGTCAGGTATTGCAAAAATGTAATTTACTCTGTTATTATTATTATTATTACCATTAATAAAGTTATTTCGTTTTCACCCATCTTTGCTGCAGTTCCTTTGAAGGGATTTCAAAATTGGAGGCATGTGGTCCTGCACTCTGGTTGCACGGCTTATTTGTATTTGAAGAAACGTGTGCAGTTTAAAAAAGATAATAATTACCGGGTTTATTTTTTTTACGGCAGGAACGAATTGTGGTCTTGCCGTTATAGTTGGTAATAATAATGATAATAATATATGGATACACGCATGACTGTTATTTACTTGAATGAACATTGCATTGAACAGAGGGACCTTCCTCGTCTATCTAAATATAATTGACTGTAATGATTTTTCGTAGTCATCTTGAGAAAATTACTTTTTGTGCTCTACAAAATATTGTGTTAGTCAGTCAGTCATCATCAGCGTCGTCATCATCATCATCATCATCATCGTGATGGCAGTAGTATGAGCGTTGCTGCTGTAATTATTGTCAATTGTAAACGAAAGACGCATTGTATGCGGCTGATGAAAATTATAAACGGACAAAAATGAAGTCAGTAAATTGGCAAGGCTCGCCCTTCTTGTACCTACTTATCTTACCTTAAAATGGGACTGTGGCGCGGTATATGTGCACTATGGTTGTAAGTCAGGTATCGTTGTGTACACAAAAGAAAACAAAAAATAAGGATGACGAGAAGGAGAAACAATAATAATAATAATAATAATAAGCAGCAGCAATAATGATCGTAACTGCAGCATTATTGTAGCTCGAATTTGTAATTTTGTACCCATATCGTGATCATGCTTCCCCTCATCGCAAAAAATATCCTCCTCATCTCAACGTGAACTTTTCTTCTCGTGGTAATAAAGAAGGCAGAGAGCTGACAATCCCATCATCATTATTACTAGTATCCTGCTGCTCTGCATGTCGTCGTGGTATTTTGCGCTGATCTCAATTTTTAGGAGTTTTGTATAAAAATTATTTTAGCCCTCTCCACTTTCCTCGAGGCACACGCGGGGAGAATGGCACAATGGCAGATAATCATTTTTTTCAGCGGAAAAGTAGAACTATATTCTCTTTTTTCTCTTACCGTGTGGTTACTTACTGGTTACTACTAATTCGCCATTTCTAAGAACCTCCTTCATACACTCCCCCATCCCCAGTTAGCGAATTCTGCCTCTTTCAAGTAGTATTTCTGTTATTAATGTAAGTCCCGTTGGCAAAAATTTTGGCAAAGTGTCACGGTTGGCTTCTTCTGCTGCTGGTCAGTGCATCTAGTAAACAGCAGTGCCGTTTCAAAAGTTTACATCGTGATAATGAGAAACATGAGCACTTCTGATCACTCTCTGATGGATGATGCTTTAAGGATGACCATAAAGACAAGTTATTTGCAGTGTCATCCCGATTCCGTTGTTAGCCAGTCAAGTGTTGGACGATAACGTAGAGAGAGAGGGAGATGCACAACAAAACGGCAGTTTCGAGTCAAGCATAGTCAAGTGACATTTTCTTCTCTCTGGTTGAGGTGCAATTAGACGTGACTTATTTTCTAATAGCGTCATTTAATAACATCAGTTTTACTGTTATCCTCCTTTTTCAAGTAGAATGGACGACAAAAAAATAATACTTACTCTCGTATGAACCACGAAAGCTCGTCTTTTATGGGGGATTAAGTACCTTTCAGCGGTTGCTGCCTTGGCACAATCAACAACAGGTACACACTACACCACAGCTGCTGTTGTTGGTACAGCTCAGCTACCGTGTGACAGTTATCATTAGTAAAAAATAAATGAATTTTTTCTGAAATTCAATCACCCTGGATGATTCTTGTGATATGGTCATCATCAGCGTCATCATCTGTCGACGAAACAAAAAAAATGTGACGAGTTGCGGATAAACGAGATTTTTTTAGGGGGATACACGCATTTGACTGAACAACCGTCGTCATCTTGCCAAGGAATGAAACCGGATACAAGCGTGAAACATTTTATTCGCCGTCGTCGTCGTCATCGTTCACTCACGCGGTTGTTGGTTTTGAACTTTGCAAAGAATGGGACTGACAATTAAAATTGTATTGTTTTGCGCGTTGCATACATATGATGTTAGTACCCCGTATAAGTTGAGGGTCATCGTGCGATGATTGCTCATGTCGTGTCATGCTACTGGTGGTGATGATGAATGAGACAATCAGATAATATACAACGCAATCTAATCAAAAATATAAATCTGGAAATGCATACAGCATAATAAATTTCTCCTCTCCACATAATAATACGGAGAGATATTACACATTAAGGAAGAATGGCCGTGTGTAGAGAAGTGCAGCTGGGTGGTGTGAACTATCCTGTGTCCATTCCATTTTTCATCAAGCTCCATATCGCAATTTTCATAATGATATCATCATCATAACATCTGACGAGTGTCAAATATGCGGGCCGTATTTGTTTTCCTTAATGAATTTATTTATTAGTCATATGGGCCGGTCATGGCAGGCAGCCCTGTAGTCTTATGACGCCTTCCCGGAGGCATGCTGCAACTTTTTGATTTTTTGGGGCCATCGGTAGCGTGGATTGTTACCTCAGATAAGTTTATAGATCGGCTAAAAAAATCCTATCTGCCGCGCCGCGGAGGGAAAATAGGAGGGCTACTGTGTCGTATTACTGACGAGAGGTGTTTATTACTTGTTATGACGGCATGTTTGGATTTGAATTTCACAGCTGAAGAGATAATAGTATTATTTTGCAAGATCAAGTATAATATTATTCATAATTCATGGTTTTTACATCATAATAATAACTGTGACAGGTAGAGAGATACAGTGTGTTTGTGTGTGTGTGTGTGTAATCTGACTTGAGTGACTTCTTCTCACGTTCACACATTTTCTCAATGCCCCAAATGAATGAACATAATCCAGCCGTCCTCCTTGTCAAGCAGTCGTCAACGTACAACTGCCAAAACATGGTCACATTAATATATTGCTTACACAAGGAGAGGCACACGTATATTCCCATATTTTACAGATGTATCATTAACAACTTTAGAGAAACTTTAACTGTGTATCGAAGCCCCATAAAGGATGATTCGGTTGGTTGCATCATCGCCTCAACAATTACCCCACCACTGTAGCCCCATTGCTACGTCACTTGAAAATACACACTAGAAGGAACGTGGAGCGAGTGAAAGATAAAAACCTACATGTAATGCTCTTTTGTTTACACATGACTTACTCGAGGATTAAAAAACACCATAATAAGGGCAGAAAAACAAAAAAATATTTTTGTTTTCAACACTCATTTCGGTTATTTCCCGTTACACTGTTGTTTACCCACTTTGGGATCGCCACATCATTATCACCAGGGAAACAAGCAAGTTAGGACACCGGGGTAATGAAATAACATCCGCAATCGGTATCCAAATTAGCTGTAGGGGAAAAGTATGAAATTCGTACAACTTCAGCAAAACGGAACATTTTCCACCCTGACCAAATTTTCGTTTTGCAAAATATACCCGGAACTACTTGTAAGAAGCGTTCAGCGCCGACTTTTTTTGGTAGTGGTGGTTGGTATAAAAATAAATAGGTAGAAAGTACACACACACACACACACACACGCGGTTTTTCATTCTTTAGATATTTTTCTTTGCTTAGGGTCATATTTGAACCCTTTCAACTTAACTTTTCAATTTTTCTCGTTATCAGCCTCCTTCATAAACCCCAGTAGATTGAGACCGTTTCCTACCTCTGACAAAAATGACCACAGGATGCCCCACTGTTTCTGTACCCATTTTTTGATTCAAGAAACAAAATCAAATTGTAAACCTTAACATTTCCACCATTCTTTTATCTTCCTACTTTACCCTATGCACCCCGTCAGGCATAGATCGTTTACCTTTTGTAAGCAGAGCAATCATCAAAGTGTCACCTTTTTAATCCTCTCCTGTCCCTAAAAAGCTGCTATGCCAAATACCCTTATGACACCCTGCAACCTACTCTTCTCCAATTTCCACCCTATTATTGGATTACTTACTCTCTGAGACGATAATGGTAAACGGTGAACGTTTCAAAAATATTCTTTTCCTAATAGCCTCTTATGTATGCATATATAGCCCGACCTGTATGTAGGTCACCATCGTCGTCACCATGTGTGTGCATGTGGAAACCGTGTTGAAGACCAAAGCAAATAGACGCAATTTTCCTCCTCAGGTCATTTCTCGATACCCATCATAATAATGAACCATTATTTTACTTGTTGTGTTGTTACAGCTGAATTGGATTATAATGTGGGTAGGCACATTGACATGGCCAGTAAAGCAAGGGGATTAAGGGGAGGAAGATGATGATGATGATGATGATAATGGTGTCTATAGAACTAAATGTATTGAGAAAAAAAACCATACGAAAGAAAAGAGCACATTTCATTGCTGCTTGTTTACTACTACTGCTTGCTGCGCGCGCGGTGGCAGCGGCTAGAGCTATTGCTACTTGAGGAAGCGAAAAGTTTGTTCACCTTTTTCTCTTGTTTCTCCACACGTTGTTGTATATATCCACTCTTGTGTTTTGCCCATTTTATTGTTATTACTTATTACTACTTTGCTACTACGACTACTACTACTACTACTACTACTACTACTACTACTACTACGATTATGGATTGCGTTTTGTGTTGCATTTGCCTATCATAACTAACCGTCATATAATAACATCATCATATTTAGGCCTGCTGCTGTTGCTGCAAAAAACGCGGGGATAGTGTTTCGTACAGAGTATGTAGTAATTTTGGTGTTATTAGTATTTATTGCGAGCTGCGATGATTATCGTACTTATTATGTACTTTACCATTTACTTTATCTCTTGGCAAGATTTAGTGGTCGTTCTGGGAATAGTAAAGAGTGGGAGGTTGCAATCATTGAGAAATAGGGTGTGCTGGTGGACAAGGGGGTAAACGGGAAAAATGGGGTATTTTAGATGCAGGGTGCTTTTGGACAACAACGGGAAATGCAGAAGGGGGCGATAGCGGGATGTGGGGTACACCTGGGGGAGAAGTTGGGTGTTTTTTGGGGTAATGTGCGGGCAAATGATGTAGAGGGGAAAGGGGTGGAATTGTAGGGAATTTAAGTTATTTAGTTAAATTGGGAATGGGGCTGGTGCCGGAACATGAGCAGACCACCACCGAGAGACAGGAATGAGGGAAATTGATGGCTTCAAAGGACAAATGTTTGACGATTCTTCATATAGAGAGTATCCATGTGTGTGTGTGTGTTTATGGAAGCGGAGGAAACGAACAACTTGCGTCCTTCGCAGACACATGACGATGATAATGAGTGATGGATGGATGTTAAGGTTTGGGAACTGGAAGGGAGGTCTAAAGAAGGACAAGGTGTCCGCTACATACCGGGGGTCGTTTAATATAAACGGCGTGTATATAGGTATATTGACAGTTTGCCGAAAAAGGATGTGATATGTTTGTGTGTGATGATAGGAGCTGCGGTTGGCGGCTTTTAAAATTCTTTGACGACTGAATGACGGAATCGGCGAGTATCGGGGAAAATGCCAATAGCACTCGACATTACCCATATATCACATTTCAGCAAGTTCTTTCAGTGTCCCGTTCACCGTTTTTTTTGGCTTGTGTGTGTG
>JAHZNE010000645.1:0-34333 GCA_027744055.1 Callyntrura sp. NNG-2020
AAGAAAAAAGATACTCTGTTCTGTTCGCATTAACAAGATGTTATATAGTGCTCGTTTTATTTGTTTTGCTAATTCAACATTGTCGGCGTCACACGCACGCAGCGGTTCACATTTCAGTTGGGCTGACAGCTTCTTCCAACTGACAATGAGAGATAATATATTTAATTTGTTGTGTAAGAAAAGCTTGTCCTCGTTTAAATTATAAAGGAAGCATCTGACAAATTAGATTTATGTTGCTTATATTCTTCCCTTTGACAGTCCAAATTTTATTTTAAATACACACCTCCTCTCAATTTCCCCCTTATAACATTAATTAGTGAAATATTTTAATGACGTCAGACGAGGAATGAAAATGCAATTTAGCAAAGGGACTTCTCCTCTCGTTAGTTGTTAGTTTACTGCCTCCTTTGCCGCGTGTGCTTAGGATGACACCGTCTACCTAGGACGATTGTAATTGAGATACTATGCTAAATGACTTTTTTTGCAAAGAATACGAACATTCCATGTTATTTTAACTTCCTCAACAATAATACATTTTCGATTGACAAGGCCATTCCAATATTTTATACCCACTTGAGTAATCGAAGAAGCGTACGTGTTTATAGGAAAACGAGTAAAGAACCTAAATTGTATTAAATAAATTTTTTCTCTCAACCAGGCACGTGCTAGTTCTCGGGTTCTCCATATGATGTTTGACATTTATTGTAGAAAACTATTAAGTGTGTGTTATGCAGAGGAGATTTAATGAAGCACGAACTTTACTGCAGAGAATCTATATCTAGCGTGTGTTATTGTGTTGTGTAGTGGGTATCATTTTGACCATTTACGGGAATAGAAAAAATTAGTGCCTACGCCGTAGTCAATGCGGATTTTCGATAAAGATCTTAATTGCGAGTTATTTATAGCGCGCCTCGCACAATCTAACAAAACAAATGAAATTGTTAACAAATGTAAAACTAAACAAAGGAAAATGCACACTTTATTATAAATTTCAAGTGAAGTTCCTCTTCTGCTCGTATAGTCGTATGTCTACAAACGATAATAATTAATTAAGCACAATTTTAAATCAACGTCGCAGACCAGTACGACAGTCTTGGACGTCATAGGTGCATCATGCCGGCATAAAAAATAATCACACTGCAACACTCTTTATATTTAGCACGTTTTATGGTTTTCTACAAAAAAAGGTTTCGGGGTAACAGGTCAGTTGTTTTACATATGGCTTGTGATGCTCCATTGACAAATTATATTTGCGTGTGCAACTAAATTACAAACCAAGACCAAGTTTATATTTATACGTGCGCTCCTCGTAAATCATTAAAATTATAATGTTAAGACAGAATATGCCCAAATACTAACACCCTCCGTCAAACTAATTTCTGGAATTATGTATGTGTGTTGCTCGCGATGCAAAAATATCACAACACTCATACTTTTTTACAAGCATTTTTTTAAAGTTCCACACGGCCTGCATTATTATTGCATTTGCAAAAGCACCACCAAGTACCAGCGAGAAATAATCGTTGACAAGAAGGCATTACAATGCGGTTCTCCGCTCATTTTGGTTGTGTAAACTACGTTTACGTGTTAGTCACTACCACCAACACCAGGTTGACTTCATCACTGACTCAAAGAAAAAAATACAGGTGCGACCTTGGAAAAGTCTGACAGTCTTCTACCTTCTTACTGCGGCGGCAAAGACTCATTTTTTACTCACTCACATATTATTCCATGATGATATTATTAAACAACTCGCTGTGCCTGTGCAGTGTCCTGTTGTTTTTAGCGTTTAGTTCAGACGGACAGTATAAATTGATCAGTTTTGTTGCCTTTCTGGTGGTGGTGCTCTTGTGTGTATCTATATTCCTTCACGTAGTAGCACACCGTAAGTTTGTATCGATGCGTATCAGATCAGGATCAGAAGGTTCAGAGATGATGAACCAAAAATCAACAGCTATAGAAATTGCTTGCTCACACAAACAAACGTTGCGACTTCTATGAATCTTTCAACTTTTTTTATTAGTTTTTCTTCAATAACTGCTGATAAATCAATACGCACTGAACACAGATCTATTAATAAAGTAAAGTTTGTGTACCCCACGTATATATGTGTATATGCATACATACCTATTGCAGGCAGGCATCTTTTTGGCTTGACGCACACGTGAATTTATGGATGTGTTTATAAAAAACAAGTTGAGTAGGTAGCCACAGTTTTATGACCAAATGCTGAATAGTTTACATAGAAGTTATCCACTTAAAGTAATGCAACCTTTCCGTAAATTGACATGGGCTTAAAATTCAGTTAAAAGTAAGTGATCTTCATAAAAAAATACTGGCGATGATAGCAAAATGATCGGCTACTCGAGAGTCGTAAACGATTCATTTATTGTGAGGCATTTGCGGCAACCGTTTTAGTATATTACCATATGATCACTGTATTAGCATACCTACCTATTATCTATTATCAGAATTGCTTTGGCGGATAAGGTAGGTAACGCTCCAATAATGATCTTCATTCTGGCTTGTCTTTTTTGTTGGGGTATTTTTTATTAGTTTCAGGATTTAACTGTGTAAACTTCCTGTACTCTTTTTTCCTCGCATTTTTGTCACGCGGCACATTTACACGTGCACGAAATTGAAAACTATTTCGCCAGGCGGCTGCCACATACTATACATTGTTATGGGCAGTAAACGCACATTTTAAATTGTCGTACCGCTTTTCGTAAGCAATAAAATGAAATTGTAAATATACGAAATGGCGGAACAGCATAAATGCGTTTGGTGCTGAAATGTCTTCTAATAAATTTTATTTTTGTACTTTGAATACATTATGGATGTTCATATTTCCAAGCAGAAGAGTGAAAACAAGACGACTTCCAAGTATGTGTATACACGCTATAGTTTTATGGCGTTCTGTGACCTTAAGCATCGCGCAGAATTATATAAAAATTCAACATTTTAGACATATTTTGATAACGTTCCTGCGACGCTGACGTGTGAGTTGTTACTTTACGGTAAAATCAAGTAGTGATACCTCTACTGTCAAGTTAGTCAAGTGGTAATAGTTGTCACTGCATTTTTTGTAAAATATGGAGAAAGCAACGGACAGCAGGACACTTTCTCTTGAACAGGGCAAGACTGACATGTACTATATCTTTCTTTGGGTATTGAGCCTCCTAATATAATTACGATCACTGTATGCTAGCTAGTGTTAGGTATGTTACTTTCTTGCCGTTTTGCGTGCATGTGTATGTGCATGTGCATCCTTTCTACAAATATCAATTAAAATGTCTGTTATCCTTCAACCGCCTCTATTTGTTATCCATGCACTGCCTATCGGTTTAGATTTCAGCACGACTGTCTGCCCTCTGTCAACAATAATTCTTTCAGTCAGAAACTTTTACTGTCAACCATGTCTTAATCAAATCAATATAATGAAAGTTCATTTATGTTACTAAATTGGCCGATGATGATAAAACGAGGTACATAATTTATGACCCTTGCTGGTAGGAAGGTCCTGCGTAGTCCCCCTATCTTCTATATCGCCGTGAACCCATAAAGTAGCTCTAACTACTCCTATATCCCTCTCTCTATATTATTAAAACAACTGCCACTACCCAAATGTAACACTAAACTAAACACTCCGTAGATGGATTTCTTGCTTATCATCATCATTCCTCCTCAAATCTCATCTTGGCTATCATATTACAAACAATACAACATTAAATACCAGTGGTGGTAGTGGTGCAATTATCGTTTGAAAGTTAGTCCTTAAAAACCAGAACAATAATACAGAAATGTCAATGCAGCAAGCAGGCAGGCAGGCAGGCAACAACAACATCAACAAAAACAGACATGTCATTATAGCCGCTGCTCAAACAATCCGAATGGGATTTTTGTATGAGCAACTTGCTCATATATCTTGCACACTCGTCTAGTCCGTCCGTTTCTTTCTGTTTTTACTACTGCTAACAATGTCCTTAGGGAACCGTACATTTTTTACTTTTGACTACATAAATAATATTCCCGTTTGTTGCCAGTTTGCACCTGCATCTGAGAAAAAAACAGCAACAACAGCTCTAGACCAGAGCGGTGGCGATCACATCATCATAATATTATCATCGTGCTGCGGAGAGGGTGGATGAGGGTCACAGTCTTCTTTTTTGATCTTCTCTATCACCAATTGTTTTTACAGTCGATAATGATAGGCTAAAGTGGAAAAGCATTTCCCATAAATCTTTTTCTTGGGAGACAAATAAGACGGCTAATTACTGTTCGTCCCCAAATAGTCAACATATTGCAAACACGGAGTACAACAGCACACATTATTATTATTGTTTTGCAGCGAGACACGGGGGAAATGTTAGCCGTGTTGTTGCTGTTATGTTAGATGACTATAACCGCAACAATAACACAGTCTGCTTCCAAAATTGAATTGTTAAACTTCAGACAATGCAATATGCTTTGACTGTTTGGTGATGTTATACGACCAAACCCGCATGACCACGTAACAGCATAATTAAATTATGCGATACATTTATGGCAGATCTATTGTTAATGGATCTCCTTTCTTCGACCACGTCAGCTTCTGCGTGTGTGTGTGTATGTTTGGAGGCAATATGAACGTGTGAGTCCCTACACAGAAAATGTGTAGTTACATGGTACCGTTATTATTATAAACACAACCTTACAGTATTACCGTCACTTTAATTCATTATCTTCATTATCGACACTGATGATGACGATGAAGGATGTGCCACGCACCATATTTTTTCCAATCAGTGATGCCCTTATGGTCCTTCACTAGTCAAATAAAGTAAATTATTAGTTGTGTGTGCAACACTATTGAGTATTATTGTTCCACATGAATTCGTTCCATTCGAAACAGTACACCTCTAGGTTTCTTCCACCGATTCAAGTTGGTGTGTACAAATAGTAAATATTTCATTGAATGACAATTATGATAGCTGCAGCAGTAGTACCAGGTCAGCCAAATTGCTCGCTCTCTCAGTGGTCGATAGTTTATGTTTATATTTCAAAGCTCTGAGCAGGCAAATAAAGTTAGTCAAGATTTTTGGTCCCATTACGATTGCTGGTGGATGTCAATGAAATAGGTGGATAATGGGTTTTCTTGCTGTGACTGCTTAGCAGGAGTACAATTGATATTTATTTGATAAACTCTGGTGAAGTTAAGGTGGAATATAGAATTATAGAGGGTAGTTTGTATGATCGTCATCATCATCATCGTCGTCGTCACCGGTTTCCCTCTAGACACACCACACCACACCACCACTGCTTTTTCAAGTTAAACAGTTAAGTACATGACTGTAACAATCAGCAGTAATAATATATGTCAATAATATATTACGACTTGGTGGTACATTGTTGTTGATGAGCGTAATAAAATATATATGTGTTTGCTCTGTTACGATTCCTGCAGGTTTTTGGTGTATGTAGTACCTTGCTCCACAATAATAATGTAATAATGAATAATGATGTCGATCATGATGATGATGATGATGATGATGACTAAATGTACTTTGGTGGTGGTATGGTATTATTATATTGATTATATAATCCGAATGAAAATGAAAGCAAACGAGCAGTGGTAAAAAAAGTAAGTACCACGTTGGTTCACAACAATCATTGCCATTGACCATTTTACTAATACAAACTTGTGGACCATCCACCATGATAGTTATTGATAGTAGGTGCCATTTTGAAGGAAACTGGAGCAAATATGCACTAAATATTTTATGGACATGTACTACAATCTCAATCATAGTTAACAAGATTTAAAAGAAATAAATAGCAAAAAGTTGAACATAACTCACCATAGGTCTGAACATTACGACGACGTGATATTGCCTGCGCAGTGATATTTTTTATTATTAAAATTAGTAGGCACACATTACACGCTGAGTAGGAATGGATGAATGTCAATAAGCTACGTGCGTGGCGTGGCGGTGGTGGAGTGAGTAATCGTAGTCAAATGGTTAAAAATCCACCAGTGACACGACACCCTTGAAGCACCACACGTAAAACACTTGACATCCCCTTGTCTAATACAGTACCCAGATTTAGTTCGAGATCAGAACTGTTGAGATGGAAAAAATGAAATTGTGAATTCCCAGCAAAAAATGGATGACTTTATTCTTTTAACGGCAATGAATTTCTCTTTTCTTGCCATTTACTGCGAATAAAGTTACCTGAGATGATGATGACCATTTTTGCAGAGTATATAGGGGGATGTTGACTTTTTGGCAAAACGGCACTTTAGAACCATTTGTTCTGCAGCAGGACAGGCAGTTGGATATCAATCACGATACTATAATATATCGTGGGCGGGTGTATGGCACATTGACGACGATGCAGTATTTATGAAGGTGACGTATGAAACATTCCGTGTCAACATGTGCTAATCATGACGTTGATTGTCTCTCCAAAATCTGAACGCTGAAAAAGGGATACTACCTATCTCTATCTCTAGTTTCATAATATTGAATATAACTGATGCCTATCATGCGCAAGTAGTGGTAGTGTGGTAGTGTATAAAGCCATTATATTATTTAAAATGTATTTTAGTTAATAGAAAGTAAATAAATAATCTAAAAGTCCTAATAAATATTGTCATTATACAGTACAAGAGGAGTGGCAGCAGCGGCTAGAGTGACGAGCACAATAAATAAATTAGAAATTAGTTAATTGAACGGGACAGTTTGTGCGTTTTCAATAAAAGGTAGTAGAAGTGTAAGTTGAGGAGCTCTCTTCTGATCAATAATAGCAAGGGCTTCGCAAAATGGAAAAAGGGAGGGGGATGCAAGTGGCTATAAAAACAAGGCAAGAGAAATTAACGGCGCACACGTACCTATTAAAAGGGTAATTGAGGAGGATAATGAGATTTGGAGATGATATTGGAAGATAGCCTAGAGAGAAGACAGCCAATTCTTTTTAGAAACCGTCAGCTACTTCAGAATCCAATCAAATGCGCTACTTACCGAAGGCTACGCAAGCAATCATTAAAAGTAAAAGTGTCTCTCTACGTTGGTTTCCTTTCCTTGCCCAGGTTATCATCAGTTTGTGTGTATTACTAATAGTGGAAAACGCGTACGTTTTCTACGAGTTTCTAAATCCACCACCCTTTTGCCGTGGTTTATTATTGCAATAAAACACGTGATAAGACGTTGACGTCTGTAGGATAACATTGAAAGTATGGACATATTTAAAAGACGTCATCCCAAAAGCAGTGCTGAGGAGCAGTGTGTGTGTGACGTGAAGCCCGTTGCAGTTGTTTAGTGTAGAGAATTGACAAACGCTTTTTATGCCGCTTTGTACAATTAGGGAGAGAGGGAAAAGGCATAAAACGCTATCTAGGCTGCAGTTAAGTCGTCGTAGATGGCAATTACTGAGCAATTTATGACGATTTTGCTGGTAATAAAGCCATGATGAGAGGGTATAAAACTGGCAACTCAATAATCGGCCATTCGTTAGTCGTTTGTTCGCCGGTTGTGTCAAAATGCCCACAAATGTTGGTCAATAATATCGTTATAATAAGCGTGTCGTAGTCGTCATGCGTCTTTTCTTCACTTTACATATTATATCTCACCATCTTGCAACCTTCCTAGCCAAATGTAAACGTCAATTTATGTGTACACCAAATACTTGCAGTGTCCTCTTTCATTTCGTAAGCATCTCCTGGTTCCAACAATAAATGTACAACAGCCATTGTCTTAAGTAGTCTTGGGTAAATGTGCCGCAGGTAAATAATGAAGATGGAGATTTTGATCTCTGGCTGTCTTTAAGCTGTCATTTGAATGTGTGCGTAAATGTAAATACGCCAGGTAATGTGTATATTACCGCCACTAGAGTTNACGCCAGGTAATGTGTATATTACCGCCACTAGAGTTCTAACACGACGGCTAAAACAATCCAATAATTTCGAGGGTGTTCAACTATTCGAGATTTTTTTTTCTAGCCACTTGTCTTAAAATAGTAGCATTTTATGCGTGCATGCCTGGAAGAAAAATTATGGCAAACAATTCATAATAAATTGTAATAGTATATCGTTATTTCAATTTAAACTGTAAAAAAGTCTAAAAAAAACTTGGCTACGGGCCGGATTCGTTTATTAAATGCCGTAATCCGAAGCTGGTTTTCTGGTTATTACAGCCTGTCACTGAAACGTGACAATTGACAAACACAAACAAGAATGATGTATATTGCATATAACTTATCACATTTTTCTTGAATTTTTCCTTTCGGAATAGGAGATACCTGGAAGAAAAATTATGGCAAACAATTCATAATAAATTGTAATAGTATATCGTTATTTCAATTTAAACTGTAAAAAAGTCTAAAAAAAAACTTGGCTATGGGCCGGATTCGTTTATTAAATGCCGTAATCCGAAGCTGGTTTTCTGGTTATTACAGCCCGTCACTGAAACGTGACAATTGACAAACACAAACAAGAATGATGTATATTGCATATAACTTATCACATTTTTCTTGAATTTTTCCTTTCGGAATAGGAGATGCTGACATCATGCAAGTACAAATTTGACAATCATGCCATAATATCGATATATATGTAGACATCAATAAATCATTGTTCAAGCGACTCGGACAGATACTGGCTAACAAGTAGCTGTTCATTACATGTCCACATGCATTTATACAGGTTTGTGAGGACTCCTGTTTTTCTCTTTCGAAAAAAATGAAATTCTATATTTCGAAAAGAAAAAAAAAGATTATCAGAACGCGATGTAGAGAGAGATAGATAGATGGTAGGGCAACATCAGCAACAGCGAAACAAGAACACTAACAAGATTACCTTTTCAATTTAGCAAAACAACGTTACTCCAATACAATGAGAGCCATGCATCATTATCATTGTCGCGCTGTTCTCGACGATGTCATTCAAACTAACAAGATCATTTTTTAAATTTGTATAAAAATAGTAGGGATATATACTCATCGAGGTAAGTTAGCCATCTCCCATCATCATCATTACACCCATCCATCCGGCATCTCTTTTTTCACAAACATTTTTCCCTTGTCATGTCGTGTGTTAAGAAAATTAGAGGGGTGGCACACTGATACATTGGTGGCGGTGCGGTGGCAGAGGCAACCAATCAAGTTTTTCTCCCAATCCAATAATATCCCATGTTTTTGTCGTTGTTTTCTGCATTTGTTGTAACATACCTTCTGACAATACTTGGTAGCAAGGGAGCGGTGTGTGGTGTGCGTGCGTGTGTGTGTGTGTGTAAATAAGATGCTGATGTTTCGTCTTGTAGATTTTTTAAAGACCTTGTTATGAGCTCCTTATTAACTTTTATAATTGAGGTTGATAAGAAAAAAATGAGAAGAGAGCAGCAACAGCAGAGGGAGAGGAAGAGAGAAAAGTAGTTAATGAGAGCAATGGAGTTTATGAATGTCTTGCCAGCCTTGTCGTCGTCCATCACTTTGTATGATGATCATAAAAGTAATGTGCCTACGTACTAATAACTCCTTCTTGCTTGCATACAAATCTGCCATTTTGCACCTCTCTCAATGTACGTGTTTGTGTGTACATCAACAAACTCAACAATGTGAATGTGTGTGCTATTGTGCTGCAGAAGAAGCTCAATACAATGAAAATGAACGAATATAACGATAACAAATAAATATTATTATTACATCAATCTGCAACTCTTAAATAAATTGCAGTCACCGCCACAATAATCGTAATAACTCCTTGTACTACTTGCACTACTTACTTTATATAGCACCAACAACCAGCAATTCAAGAAAACAAATAAGAAAATTCACGTTTTTTTGTCGGATGAACTGAGCGGCGACTTTTTGACAGAGTCAGTAATAGTCGGTGGATGTGAATACAGAGAGAGAGAGAGATGTGTAAAAGTCAATAGCAATAATCTGATTCTTATCAAAGGAACTCAAATCTAAACAGCCGAATGCGTATTATATACTTATACGACATTTTTATTAGGGGCTACGTATTTGAGTAGTAGACACATATCTGCAGAGCGGCAGTTTCCATTAAGGTAGATACGGCAATAAAATCGGCAATAATGCATACAACTCTATAACCTGGGCACAAAGATACCATTTTACTGCGAGCACTGTGCATGTTTTATGAATGAACAAATTTAAATTATTAGAATTAATTAGTTTTCATTGAATGCGCAATGGTTAGAGGACCTTTAGATCAAATCAGCAAAAGAGCCTTGTGATTATTACTATTTACCACCACCACAACCACCCTACTTTGCTGGCTTCTCGCAATTCTTTCCTTCATTGTAGAAACTCTCCTTCCTCCAGATATGCACAGAAGTGGCATACAACAGCAGTGGTAAACTGGTGTTTGCATTTATTTGTCAGTCGGTCACGTAATTCTATATTATCTTTCTCTTTGGTTCATTTACCACTGCTTGTTAAACTACCAGCATCGTCATCATCATGATCATCATCTTCTTCATCATCACCGCCACCATCGTAATTTATTATGTAATTTATCATTACTTTGTAATGAACCAAGCCTATGTTATATAGCCCATAGCTTAATGTGTGTGTGTGTGTTTTTTGCATTTTTGATAAGAAGTAACGACTCTCGCTGCTCTCAAACTCTTTTGATGAGGTTGCTGATTGGTGATGACTCGTTAAAAAGTTTACTTTTCATTTTATTAATTCTCCTCATTCATTTTTACACGTCGGATGGATGAGCATGCATGGCGGGGACGGCGGCGAGAAGAAGGATGACGATCATGATGATGACGATGATGACGATGCTGATACTCATTAAAATTACGGCATGTAACGCAACAAATCAAACGTTGGTCCTTCTTCAAAAAAATGGGTCTATATCTTCTTCTTTCTGTCAACCTTTTGACAACCAGAAGCATCACTATATATCAATCTCACTTCATCGTCCATGTTAACTTTGTGGTGCATGTTATCCGCGTCGTTCCTTGTGCATTGGCTCATTAAAAATTTTGAAGTGACAGAAAAAAATAAAAAATTCTCACGTTACACTGACCACGTCCGCAATCATCGTCCACACACAAAATTAACAATTACATTTATCCTAATTTATTTATTTAAATATACCACATATAATATGTAGTCTGTTCATACATAATTAATTTCTCCTTCTATCACCTAACCTATTAAAAAGACTACCTAGCTGTGTGCCCTTTTACAAATCAAACTGGGTTCGTTTGTTCGGTGTTCCCTAAAAGTCCTGCTGATATGATATGTTCTCACAAAAATTGTGCTTATTTTTATGCATAATTGGCCTTTGCTGACCCGTTACTGCCATATTGGTTAGAAAACAATCATAAATTCATTTTTTGTCGAGTTGATGAATGCTAAAATGATGATGAGTGTAGTGCATAGTGCATGGCGTTATGTGTTTGGAACAATGGTTATACCTACACCAACCTACCTAAATTAGTGCTTCGTAAACGCATTGTGCTCACCTATCCCTCCTCAACGTCCTTTTCTTCTAGCAATGAAATGGGTGTGCTACACAGCAATGGTAGATATACATGTAACCTTTGACCAATTTATCTCTTTCCCTTCTTCGTTTACATTTTGCAGTAACTGACTATCATTGTCAGCAGGTCATATGAGGCAGAATAGGCACATCCACTTTGATTTAACCATAATATTTTTCTTTTCTAACATCAATGTTTACATACACACATTGCAAAAAATTGCCCCAATCGACATTCTTCACCCTTCTTATCAATAACTTACCAAAGATTAAAGTCGTCAAAAAACATAAAGTATTTTCTATTTATCAGCATCCCCATCTTTTTCTCTTATCGCCAACAATGTTTCTCTACTCCTTTTTGTTACCCTGAGCTCATATCTACATCCACTGCCTATGCACATGTCCTTTTGGGCATCATCAATAGACAAGTACATGAACTTCACTAGAAGGGCCAAAAAAATAAATAATAATTACTTTAAACAAATACCTATTACTCTTTACTATATCGTCCCCAACCATGTTCTTTTTATTGAATACTCATGTTCATTGTTCGCACCGTATTTTATTTGTGACGCATCCAGCGATTACATCTTGCAACCCTCTCCTAACTTCTTTATACATTTTCTGTGTCCTCTCCTTGCGACTTTTTCCAATCGTCGTATTATTGACAGTCAAGCCAAAGAAAAGAAAAAAATCCGCACTTTATAGGAACTTATATATTCTGTCCCTATTCGATTTTGATTATTACTCACTTACTCACACAAGCTCATAAACTGTGCTTACCTGCATTACTCCGGCTGCAACTGTCAATTTGAGAGAATATATATATTTGATGTATTTTTTGTGAAACCAACCATGGATGGTGGTGGAGCAGAAAAAAGACCAGGGCAAGTCCAACCAAGTCGACACTCAATAAACTCAACTAGAAAAAAAGCTCGTTAGCTCTTCCCTACGATTTTATTTTACGTTTGAATTGAATCTTCTGCCTATAATCTTGAGTGTACATGACGTTATGTTACGTTATCTCATTGAAAGGATGATACCTAGTTCGTGATCTGCATACAACGTATATTTTTTTTCTTTCTTTTTTTAAAGAGAACCTCAGGTTGATGATATGAGGATGCGAATAAGGCATATTAAATTTAGGCATACGTATATATACTCGGCAGCTTTCCTAATCCATTCTGAAAAAATATTAGCCTCTGCATTCGCCTTCTATCATGAAGGGGATGAGGAAAGTGTGTTCATTGATAATGGTGGCAGTTGACGGTGAGGCAATAATAATAATCATCATAATGCACTCTGAAGAAAAAATCAAAGTGTTTTAATATCAAAATTTTATAATGGTTTCAACATCACATCATGACGTTTTTTCATTGGATTTTGCTGTAAGGGTGAAAATAGAGAAGACGCCTAAGAAGCTCTTTTGTATGGCGGTAGTAGAGGAGAGAATAAATAGCTTTTTTATGGCGCTAGTCGCAAAACAAGAAAAATGCGTCTTTTTTCGAGAGCCATTATCGTTATCAATTTCTAGGTTCTCGCAGACATTTGTATAATGTCAAATTTTATTGGAATTTATGCATGTCACAGTATAACAACAGAAGGTAATTTGGAGTGAAATCATCATCAGCAGCCACATAAATCTTCAGAGAACAGCACACTTTTTTCATGTTCGATATGTTTCGCTATTGCACTTGTTGTAAGTTACGAGTTGTTTTTTCTTCGTTTTAAATATTGCTTTGTAATATTCTCGTTTTCGACACCTGTAATGTCTTCATCTTGGAGGCAAAACCGTAATTTTTGCTTTAAATATTCAACTGCTGCTGCTACGCTGCTGCCGCTGCATCATCATCGTCATCATGCCCAAGAGAACAATGCCATGTTGTGTTGTGTACCACTTCCTACCAGCAAACCAGCCCATTACATGATTATAAAGCGGCTTTTCAAATCACAAGTTACACTTGAAATAATTTACAAAAATAATAGTTTCGTTGTTCCACCGTTCGACCCTATATCTAACAATAAAAATATAATCGTGTAGGTATTTTTATATACACCGAACTTTCTCTGCAGCAACAGCAACACGCCTCTGTGTACGTATGCACACTAGTCAATAAATTTTATCCGTACAAAACATAGTGCACGTTTGAAATTACCACGAAGTCTCTGGTATTTTTCATCAAGTTGGTTGGCTACTTCTCGTGGTACACGCCAAAAAGCTGCTTCAGCCGATGGTACCGTATGAATGATACACATAAATTTTCTCGTGGTAATTTAAAAATGTTTTCAAGGTAGTCCATCAAAGACCAAAGTCACGGCAAATAATTTTTTTTCTTCAAAGAAACGAAGGGAAGGATAACATATAGTGTCTTGAATCTGGTTGTTGGTGAATGGTAAAGTGAAGGTTTGAATCCCAGTGGTATTGGTACTTCATTTCATCTGTGTTTTATAATTAGAAAAAAAAACTTTTTCTGGGTTGCGGATAAAGTGCAAAATGTGGTAGTGGGTACTTGTCAATGGTGCGCAGAGTTGTAGACAGGCAGCGTGACAACAATCGTAATAACAAGATGCAGTGAGGAAAGAGCAATAATGGTGGTCTTGTCTGTCTTGTGATTGTTGTTTTGGTAGTACCAGAAATAAAACTTAAATTTTTTTTCGTCGAGTATTTACTTGAGAGCTGTGGTACTGTGCTTTTTTAGCGCTTATTGTAATCTGCTAGTTTAGGTTTCCTACCAAATTAACGTCAACAATGAAACTAAATTTTTTAAAAAGAATTTATTGTTTAGTTGAGAATATGTATCCTTTATCTTCGTTTCAGCGTAATATATATTATATTTTCTGTGGTAAAATTTACGATTTTGATTTTCTCTAAAGCACACTGCACACACAACAACGTTAACCAAGCTTCAAGGCTGGCTTTGTCGCTTCGTTAGTCGTTGTCGTAGTTAGAAAGGTAGTCAATAATATATAGTCCTTTACCCAGAGAGACGGCTACAGAGTCTTCGCAGTAACTAAATGATTGTGCAGTTTGAAATAATTGCATTAATTGAGAGAACCAGGTGCATATTGTGTCGGCCGCATCATCATCTCACTGTTGCAGTGTAATCGATTCAGTTTATGGGCAAAATGCAGGTTTTCGAAGGAGATAAAAAGTACTTTTTATATGCATCCCGAAGCTAAAAATAATTTTGATGTATGGATGTGTGTAAAAAAGAAACAAACAGCAGAGCGTATTTTGGTGATTTAGTACTTTTATCCTGTGGCTTTTTCTATCCTCGGCAAATAGGTGGAGGGTGTGGAGGATTCGAGACGGAGCAAAGTTGTTAAAACTTGATGGAATGAAAATGAAGGCATGAAAAAAAATAAGTAGAAATATAATATTGAATATAAAACAATATTACAGACGGAGCTGTGAGGTGGACGTATTACGTATGGGAATACTAAATGCACCTATATTGATTCTGTAAATGCGTTTTCCTAATCTTTTGGGCTGCTTTTGGTGATGATGGTAGTAAAGGAATTATGTAAAATGTAAAGTAGCGTAACGTTGTCCACTAATTTATCGTCTTAAAGTGACCAAATGAATGCAATAAAGTATTCTAGTTAAGGTATTTGCACTGCAAAATTCATTCAGTTTACATTTTGGAAAAAAATACGAGAAAAATGAAAGATCCTTATGGCATCTGCATGTCGTTTCAATCATAGAAACTGACAGAAAACAATAAGTTCTCAATTTGCGTAAAATTACCCCGCGTGGGTTGTTAATTGTATTTTAACAGTTTTGGTGCTACAAAATACCAATATATGATACGTAGGTATTACGGCCCACACATTAATGTATTTTGGTTTAACTTCCAAGTCTCTTTTATGGGGAGGTTGGAGAGGTGTTGCAAATTGAAAAATTGAATGATTGTTGATTTTTATTCCCTTTCAACGATCATTTGCTCGGCAGGAGAGGTGTGGGATTGGAGGAGTTGAGGGAAAGTTACTTGAAGTGTGAAGAGGAGGAAATTTAAAAAGTTCAGTGGGGTTTCGTTCGGAAATAATAATGTGAAATGTGTAACATGCGACGTTTTCATATTATATTTACACCCCGCGTCGCTGAAATGTTTACTGTTTATTTTGCATTTATTGTGAATATTGCTTGCATAAATATTTACCTTAATTTGTTGTGTGCGAAAACAACTTATTTAAATTCAAGAGAATATGAGAAATGCTATTAGAGTTTTGAGGGTAACGTGGGAATGTCGTGTCGATGCTTATTACAGATCAAATGTTTGAGATAGTGCAAACTGCAATAATACGGCAATTTGGTTGATGGACCAAAAAGCAGTTTATATGTGTTTATGCAGAAATAGTAGATGTGGGTGATCAACGTGAACATTTTTTGAGCATATGCATTAGATGTTTAATCTATCCCATTAATATTTGATGCACCAGTGTGCACATCATCTGTTGCATTTTTAATTATTTAATTACGGCTAACTGACATTGAAAATATAATATTAATCTTAATGGAAATTTTTTATTCTATCATCAGCCAGATATCATACAATGTCACCACGTTCCAAAGGCGTTAAATTAGTTTACCTAGAGAATTTATGTCATCATTCGGCGTACAACTTGAATTGAATATCGAAGTTAAATAAAAAGTTGGACAAACCTAAGTAATTAAATATCGTCCCTGTTGGTCATCTACGCGGTGGCATGTTGCAAATTTTTTTTTGTATACGCGTTGTATATGTATATAGTATGTACTAAGTGGCTATAAAAACAAGAACATGCTCATGATTGTGATGATGACTATGACGTAAATCTACGACGGTACCACCGACCAAGATGTCATTATAAGTTGAAAGTAAACAGCAAAGGAATTTTCTACGTTGTCGTCCACGATATTGTATTCCTCTCAGGTGCCTTGTTAAACATTGCAACAATGCTCCAAAAAAGTACGTGAGCTCATTGTCAGCGATTTTCTTTACTTGTGGGATTTTCTTGGAGGTCCATATCACTTCATCATGATTATATTAACTGGATTTTGACACACCAGAGACAAATAATTGCGTCAATAATTGAGGTGAAAAACAATCGACAATAATTGGCACTTGTATGACTATTTTTGGATGGTCGTCTTCTGCCCCCTTTTAACAGCCTGTGGTTTGGCTGTGTCTACGATGATGATGATGATGATGAGGTGCTGTGTGATGGCAATGATGATGAAGTTTTTACAAGAAAAAAATGCCCCTTTAAAACTTCGATCAGCACGTCGAATCTCTTCTTGACCAATAACAGTTAGTAACCTCAGCACTTTAAAAATATCTAATCTGCCATGTCGATCTCCGTAATCCATTTCACTTTTTCATTTTTCTTTGGGGCAGGTACTGGTCACATAATAATCAGATGCAATAATAATAACAATAATAATAATGATAATAATAATCACAACCAGCACCAGTTTAATTCAATGTATTATTTACTGCTGTTCTCTCTCAACGTGTGGGTGTATTTTTATACCCTCAAACTCAATCTCACTCTCAATTATATCATCCTTCCCTATCTCCATTCTCAATCTTTGATCCTTTTTTTTTAAATGAAATTATTCTAGAATAGGACACGCCACACACAATTTTCTTTAATAATAATACAACAACAGCAAAACAACAGGACAATGCAACACACAAAAGTAGCCAATGGCACAATAAATTCGGCAATTTTCATGGTGTCAGTCAACAAGGCACTTTCTGTCAGACAAGCAGGTATCCCCATGTATAACGTTACCAACAATAGAAGATAAAAATGATAATAATAACTACATAGTTGCTGCAAGGACAACAGTGGTAATCAAGAGGATGATGACCAAACGTTATATAACACAGTTTTTTTTTCTAGTCGCCACACAGAGTCGATTTTACTGTTATTGCTTATAGGTTGTAGGTATTAGGTAAGCATAATCTACCTAATTTTCTACCTCGCCTGCGCATTGAGTGGTATTTTTAATTTTTTTGGTAATCATATGACAATGCTCTAGGTTGCACCACGTTGGACGGATGATGATGCTCGTAGGTCAAGTCAAATTAAAATTTTTCCCCAATAGAATCACAGCTTGAACACTTTTTCGTTAAATAATTATTTTGATTTTGATTATTATGTGACGAGTCGACGAAATTTTGTTGCAAGCTGCATTGTTTCATACATATGACGTAGGGATGTGTGTAGGTAGGCAGTCTAGGCAAAAGCAGTTATCCACAATAACACGGAGATCACAAACGATCAATTTTTTTTGTCAAGTACGCGGTACTACCATTTCTTACTTAGAAAAACGTACCTTTTTTAATGTAATTACAGTGATTTTTGTTTCATTCACGATTTGTGCTACTAGTACCATCATACTACCACAAAAATAATAAAAACAAAACAGAAACTTTCTGTATATCTCAACTATTTTTACGAGCACTTGAGCAAGACACGAAGCGACTGACCGGACTAACGAATCTGTCCCATTATTCATTTCATGTATTCCTTTTTTCATGCTTCTAATATTACACTTAATATTCGTTCGCGATAAAAAAAAACAGAGGGAAACAGGCATGGTTCTCGTTAAGATTTTGGTACATCATCATTAGCAGCAGTACCAATTACCATATATTGGTCGTCGTCGTCGTCGTATTGTTGGCAACATTGTTACCGACATGGCGAAAAAAGATTAACTATTATTGCTTCAAATTTAATTTTTATGGCAAAAGAAAACTCACTACTCCGTCCGAGGATGTTTGGTAGGTTCCCTTCTTGTAGCCGGTTGCCAATTCGCCATGCTCTTTTTTCTCTCGATTACTTTAGAATTTTAACAAGAAGGAACAACACAGTTCGTGTGTAGGATCAACTTAAAATATTCCGACCTCTGCAAACTATCGTTCCACTAATTTAGATAATAATACAATAAACTACAATATTCATCATCATCCGCATGCTCAATCTCCATCGTTTGCGATCATTTTTGAATCAAGAGGAGAATCTCAATTACCCATGGGACCATTATAAGGCCACAAATCTCTGCATTAATTGCCTTTCGATCACGATACGAAAAAATAACACATTACCAGCAATAATGAATATATTTTTGAGCAGTGGAGCAGCCATTAAAATAATGATAATAATAACAAAAGACAAAAAGGAGAGAAAACTGGTTTACTTTGTAGAAACTTTGTAGCGATAACTAACTACGTTCCGTTGTGGCCATTCTCTAACTATACCCCTCTTGCGCGAAAGTACAGTGCGCGTTTTACACGTCAGTATGGTAGCCATTGTGTAGATCCCTTCTGTCGCAGTGTAATACTACCACTACCGCAATAGCATTCTTCTGCAAAGACAACATGAGCATACCTTGTTTGAAATTATTTTGGACATTTAGGAATTTTAAATGCATTAAGGTGATTACATGCTCATTACTCGTGAGGAATCTTCAATTTGCGAACGGAATCTCTAATTAGAGTCATCATTTGTTTAGCAGCAGTTTTGTAGTGTACCCACAAACAATATAATTCGGGTTACAACAACTACAAACATATCTAATACAAGTTCACAAAAACTGCACTTTCCACCATGTTGGTGATGCACAACCGTCGTGGTGGCGGATCGCTGGGTTGTCTTTTTTCGCGTTGTCTTCCCTCTCGCCATCAAAGTAAAGTCGCGTCTGTTTCTGTTTCTCTTTGTGACACTTGATCCTTGTTTGTTGCTCCTTTGGTTGGGCTGAAGAAAAAACACAGGCGTAATATTAATGGCGGGGTGCCTCGTTTAATGGTCCGCAAAGTGGAGAAACACTGTGTATGTGTACTCTTTTTTATTGTTTTACGTCTCCCTTATGTAATACCCATTATTACAACATTTTTATTCAACATCGACGAAAAAAATGCAAAAACCCAAAGATGATCATCATTGTCATGCTCTTCATATCTTGAGACTGAAAACAGCGCAGACATGTTAGCACTACGCTATCAACAATCGAAAAACAATAGTAGGAACAACACGAGAGAGAGAGAGAGAGAGAAGCATTTTTACCTACCAAATTTTTATTTACTTTTTGAGAGGCAATATAAGGAGATGGTAAGTAAGAGGGAGACAGAAACGATGGACATTAACACGGCATTCCCAACAACTTGACCACATTATAAAAAATGTAAGTAGCCAACTCCTGCCAGTCCACTGTACCCATTAGTTAGATAACAAAACGGCCGAAACACGACATAATAATAACCTTTTGTGACCAGTGGCCACCGTGATAATATGTCCACAACAACAATCGATGTTACTTTATGATGCTTTTTTTTCTACTGATACCGTACACTCTTTCAAGATACGCTCCTGCTGTAGTCTTATGACAAGTTGGATGCAAAACATATAACAATAAAAAATATTTGCGTTTGCGTGCATCAAATCATTGATCATGATTACCTGGCTATCACCTACCTACACCTCTGGTAGGTATCGGTATGCTGTCGTAGACGACGACGATGACGATGATGATGATCCTTTTTCTAAAACCCGTAAAGTCACTCGTTACCAGTGCAATGCCAGGAGATTTGAGTTAAGACCATTTAACAAGCCCGGCGGTGCTAGTGGTGGTGGCAATGATGACGATGATGATGATGGCAAAAGGATATTTCTTTTACAAGCAAATAAATGGACTTGACTTTAGAGATTAATGAGAGAGGACAGCGAAACATGTTTTGAATAATCTCAGGAGTGAATCTCATCATCGTCATCGTTGTGTCTTCGTGAGAGATGATGAGATGAGTAAATAGAGGCCGACATGTTTGTATTACATCCCCAACAAGTGAGTAGATACATTTATATATTTCTCAACAGTGCACAATAATGAATCGAAAGAAACTGACTGACTTTTTGGATGATGATGGAAGAGTTGCATTGCATGCAATAAAAAATAGTGTTGTGTTACTACTGCTGCTGCCCCTGCCCTGCTGCTCCACACGGTATAAAAATTGCCACTGCGCGTTGACTTTTGGGTACTAATGGTGGCGGGGATAAAAACATTAAAAATTTAATCTTGAAAAGTGTTATGTGGCATTTGTACACAAAGCGCCAGTCAAAATATCATCATAATACTACTATGTATCTCCGCCGTAAATTTACGCGTTTGACCCTGATGATGAGAGCTGTCGACTATAAGACGACTGATAATGAAAACGGTGCGGTATTGGTAGTGCAGCGGCAGAAAATTTATTTCTTATAGTAGCACACATATCCATACACACAGACAGCAGCTGCAATCAGCAATGCAAATAAAAAAGATCCAAAGAGAGAGAAAACGTTATATTGTGATGACCGTTTAATCTGTCTGTTAATTACATTAACGGTACGAAAATGGGAGAGCGAAAGGAGGGAGAGACAAGGAGGCTAAAGTTTCGCTCAAATTAAGTATAAATGGTTTATGAATGAGTTTATAATTTTTTTCTTTATGGGATGGTTTCGTTGTTGGTTGGTAGTCAAAAAGATTTTTGTTTTACACACACACACTGTTCACCTTACATCATGCGTGTGTGATATTTATGCTTGGTATATTATGACAACTTTGTGTGGTTTAGTATCTCGATGGGATGATGAGAGGGGACTGCCACCGGCTGTTTATATAAATTGAAAGACATCACTCATTTTTACGACTCTTAGTGGTCAAATCAAGACAATATGTTCGACGGTGGCCGTTGCTCATTTGCATGTCCATCGTCCATCCATCCACTACTACTGCGCGGTGCGGTGGTGTGTATTTTCTGCTTTGTTGTGATGCGATTTACTCTTACTTCTCTACCTCTCCACTGCACTACTGCTTATTTCTGGTTTGTTTACAGAAGCAATACTACTCCACTCTACCACCACTACTACTACTACTGCAGACTTGTCAAGAGAAGTCAAGAAGAGTGTGGAGGGGGAGGGGAGTCAGAGTGACTGACTGACTGTGAGAAGAACTGCGAAAAGTAGTAGTTGTTGTAACGCTTTGTCGAAGTGAAAATGAAATAATCTTCTAGGATGATCATGGTGAATCAGCAGCAACACCACAGCCTCCACCACACCAGCATAAGAACACTCATAACCTTTTATTTTCATTGTTGATGGGTGTTACCCATCCATACATAATCGTGTAATGTATGCTAATACATTTTGTGGTTCTCAATGATAATCTCATCTCACCGTTTATCCCATTGAACTGCCTGTGTTTTCTTTTCATGAGGTGTACACTGCTCTTAGAAATGTAGAGACGGTCATTATGTAAGATGCATGCAGTAACGTAACGTGGTGTCTTATTTATTGCATTTTTTTGTATGAAATGCGATCAAGTTACAGTTTTGTCAAAATAACTTTTACTTGGACTGCCTTCGCCAAAAACTATAACCGTGATGGATCATGTTGCGTCCTGGTAATTTCATACCAAGGATTATAGGTATAATAGCAGCTTACAGTGGGTCCATTCGTCCATGGACCATCATCGCTACTCAACACGCTCCACTTACTCGGAAACCGGAATAATTCCTGCGAAGCTCCCCCCTCTCTCTGCAGAAATATAAATCCCTTTGAGTGGGAACTTGCCGACCTGATTTAATAATACGACAAGCAGTCATTCTCTTCGGGCATGTCTAACTGACGCAAATATTATCCCCAAGAATGTCTGTTTAGCATGCCAGCAGCATTTCACTACCATCTCTACTGTTTTTTTTATTTTCAATGCTTTTCTTTTATGGTTCATTTACGATTTCGTGTAACTAATCTTCATAATGGAGTTGGATGATTAAGTATTTGACATTATGAAACTATAACGCACATTGCATATGATTATAGCTCGTCTCATCGATCATTTAAACGAGCAAGGTGAAACACTTATTTTCGTTTCCTTTCGCCCCTCAGTTTCACCCTGTTAACGTCTATGGAAAACATTAATTTTAACAAATGAGCTTACAAATAAGCTGTACAGACAGAGTGTGTGTGCGCGGGGAGACAATAACAAGTTGGCTAAAAACAAAGCGCGTTACAAGCTAAGCAAGCTTGTTTTTCCTGCTAATGACGAATCTTGAGCTGTCCCATGTCCATTTCGACATTAGCAATAATAATAATCGCTGTTAAGAATCAAAGCAATAGTCCACTTTGTTATTACTACCACCACCACCACTACGATGTATAAGGGATAATTTTTTTCTCGATATGATGACCATTGTAGATTGCAACAAGTGTAATAATAATACTACAACGAACAAAATAATGCCATTTGATATGTGTGTGGTTAGATTTTTAATGTGTGCTCTCGAGAGTGCATATGGAAAATGTTGATGATACAATATATTATGATTGCATACATTACATTACTAATATTATTATTGTTATTATTGTGTTTGTGCCTATGGGTTCATTCATAATATTAGACATCCCTGCACTGTAACTACACACCACACCAGCAGCGGTCTCTTCGCTTGGCATGGGTAGGCCATAGGCTGATCTGGTCAATTAGAAAAAACGACGACGGCCCAGACAATCATGAATCAAAATATTTGCACTACACTAATTTGAAATGAAATTGGGACAATGACATCCCGAGGCAGTCTAATTGCTTTTTATCATCCACATCCTTCAAGAAAACGTACCGTACTGATAGGTAGTTGAAGTTTAAAGAGTGATAGAGCATATAAATTTATTATTCAGTGATGGACGATATGGAATGAGCATCATAGTTTATCATCTTGATGATCACTTGAAAAATGTATAAACATAAGTATGTTTCGCAGTACTTCACTACTTCATGACGAATGACGACGTGTACTACTCTCCTCCAACAAAACAAAGTTAGAAAAAAGATGCTTATCATGTCTTGCTGTTTGTATAACATGTAGACCGTTGGGGCGCTCACAGGTACGTAGGTATCATCATCGTCATCATAACCACATTATTATTGATTTTATTTCTTTCGTTAGTTAACCCATAACCCTGCACATATAAATTTGCTGTTTATTAGTATTCATGTAACTGTACTGGGGATGTCAGTCCGCCGAGTAATAATTTGACAGGGCACAAGTTCACTTTTTTATTCTCTGCGCTGTTGTAGTACACATGGCAAACTGCATATATACACTGCATATTCATTTTTGCAATTAATGAGTAATAGCCTATTATTTATGTACAGTTGGATAGACATGGTGGACCATTTTAACAAAGTGGTTGACGGACTGCACTGGCGTGGTTTGGTTTATGAGATCACTTTTTGCTTTATGCTTTCATTCCCGTTGAGAATGAGTCGTCGTCGCCATAAAAAAAACGAGTAAGAAAGCGGTACTCACGTAATAATAATATACAATATACAAATAATATTTGAGATTTTCATCAAAATTCGCAACGGGTTTTATGACGTGATATGTGACTAACACAATTAATAGAACTAATAAATTTCCTATCAACTTTTGTATACTGCTCGGCGACACACACAGCTATACCTAACTAGTAAATCGTAATCTCTCTCCCTTTGTCATTCGTCTCTCCGATCAAACACAAAAGCTTTGCATGTTGCTCCTGTCATTATTTAATAAATAAGTTAAAATGGCAATGAGCGTGTGCTGTTTCTCTGACTGGGGAGAACTGTGCACAGCAGCAGCTGCAACATAGTGGATGGACATCTTTTTAGTACGTTTTTATATCCTTCATCATTAAAAGTACGTATAGACGCTTGATTTGCTTTTCAAGAAAATGTCATGTGTGCTACCTCCACCGCCACCACTTACTACTTTTCATAATAGTATCAATATTTTAGCGTACATTATTGCTAGGGATCGGCCATGCGGTGTCGTAGTGAAATGCGCAAGTGGAAAATTTATGACGTTTGCCTTGCTATACGGTATAAAGTTTATGAGGATAAAAAAGCATTATCAATAGACAGAGGGTAATAGCACGGAGACTAGATGGATATAAATACCTAACTTTTTATGTCCCTATATGTGTGGTGGTGGTTGTAGAGCAGTTTGATTGCGTCTTTAAAAAGTTTGAAAGGTGTGAATAGGTGAAATGATCTCTTTTTCCTTTCATTTTATTATTGCTAACAATCAGCAACCACCATCATCAACAACAACCAATCCTAACAAAACATCAGTTGATGTGATAATCATAAAAACAGCCTCTTCAGGTGGCATATGTTGTGGTGGTGTCGTGGTTTAGTTCATTATGGTGCTACTTTATATGACAGGTAATAATTGTAATTAGTCGCAAATAAAACCACTAGTACATTGACCATGGCGTTGATAACGACGGCAATGATGGCGTTCATGGTAAAAAAATCACTTTTACTTTAGAAGCCCTTTTAAGCTGGAGCAATACTCCTTATCTGCGTATATACCACACCGAAGATTGAAGATTTGCATTTTTCAAGTAGGAGCAGGAGCATCGTGTATCTAACATAACGTACTTAGTGTTAAACGCTAATAAATTTTATTTCTAGCCATAAATGGATGATTGATACTTGAAGAAAAACAACAACGCAGTGTTGGGGCATCATAATAATTGCTGTGTAAGCAATTTTTTGTAAAATTTATAAATGAGGCAAATCATATATCGTATATTCGGTGAATGTCCTACAGAATGGATTGTTGTGAATTGTGCAAGAATATGGTACTTATAAATGCATTCTTACGTGATATCGTCATAAATTTTTTGGAAGGAAGACTAAAGAAAATGATACTGTTTGATTGTCTGTTGATGTGGAATGTGGGGATAATATTCAAAACTTAAATACGATATCGACGCTTTACGAGCAGTAGATTAGATTAGTACTCGCCACACGGAATACGCTAAGTAGTAAAATGTGTTCATTATATGGCAAGTTGCAGCAACCTCTGAAAAGTTATATGCCCTCATCGTGCCTGTGTTTTATTTTCCTGAATGACATTTTTAATGTGTGCCAAACTAGGAGACGTGTATTTGCAGGGGCACACAAGCGGTTATATTTAAAGTAGCTAAAAGTATAATGGTGCCTTATAGGTATACGTCATGTGTCTATCACTTCATATTTTTATGAGAAGGAGTCATAATGATAGTGGGATGATACTTTATTCCCATCAAGGATGGAAAATAACTGACTTTGAGCGTTTACCGTTCATCGTTCAAGTATATTGTGCTTATATTTCCAAATAACTAAATATATAACGTTGTTGTATTGATTGAGCTTTTTTATTGTTATTGATTTGTTGTTTACTTACCCGTACCACCACCATTCAATTTTTGCCCAAGTCGAGTGTATTATCATTGATGATGATGATAGTCGTTAGTAGTGAAGTCTGATGGGGTAATGACGGTTAATTGTTTTACAGAAATTTTCAAGTGCACATATTATATTCCTATAGGATTGCTTACATCCATTATTTGCAGTGATGTTGGCACTTGGCACAAAAATAATGTACCGTCCTTTTTATTTCAATACACTGGGATCGATTCAAAGAAAAATGAAAATAGCCTTCGTCATCATCATCATCGTCTCGCGTCATCATTCACAATCCACATCTTCTTCGTCACGTCATAATGATTGCCATTTGTCAATACAACTTGTAATAATTTATAATAAAAAGTTGCGTGAACGATTCCTCCTCGTCTCCTGTTTGTGTGACGGTAGAATAATAGATTTACTAAATAATCGATATTAATTTTTCTCAAAAGTAAAATAAATGAATTCTGCGAGGATGATGAAGATGGCGGTTTATGAGGCTTTGTACGCTATATAATCAAAGAATCAAGGCGTTTTGTTGGTGGCAGCGACGCTGGTTCTTGGCGGCATTGTCTACCTATCCTTTTGTAATTTTTACGAGTAATTAGACAAGAAGATGTGTTTCATTACGATTCATTCAGGAAAGGGGGAAAGATTATGAACATTATCTACTATTAAACCTTGTAGCTCCTCCTCCTCTGTTAATAATGTGTGGCATGTAGCAGTTTAGTGATAAACGACTCCGTTTCAAAAACGAAATAATGATGAAAAGGGGTTTATTGTTTTGTTCATTTTCTCTTTCTCCCACTCTACAATCCCTTTTGTTCTGCTCCTCTGATTTTTTTGGACTGTGTGTTCGCATCTCACATAGCTAGTGATGTTGATGAAGCTGCATACAAAAAATGACGTCGATCTGTTCATGATGCGATGCACATATCATGTAAATAACTGCCGCGACTATGTTAGTATTATGCTCTCCTCTGAATTATTATGTAACGTCACGTCTCCTCTGAAATGGCTTTGGGTGCAAGTTATAATGACCCTGGTGATAAGAGTGGTGGAGGGTATGATGCATGTGCTAGCTGTCGATTAGTATCTACTTGACTAGAATGCCTGGCTAGTTATTGTTGCATGGAGGTAATGATATCACATCATGAAATGGTAACCGTGTAGATTGCATGTTGAAGAGAAAAAAAATTTTGTCTTCCACGCCACCATCACATCAGAAACGAATTTGCTAGTTGGTAAATTTGTACCTGGTTATATAGCTCTGGTCCAATAATGTAACATGAGTGGAGATTTTGTTGATGTGGATGATGATAATGGCCTATCAAATCAATACCTGTCGATGATTTTCTTACCGCCGGAGAGGAAACGTGATTTGTTTATTGTTGTTCTTAGGATAGTGTGGCATCGTGGCATGTCATGTCATCATGAATAGGATTTTTTGGTATCTACTTCTTCAACTTTGTCTATAGGGAGCCTACTACACGTACGACGGACGACGGCGTGACAAATTTCTATCTGATTGATTAACAATGTGTAAAAATTGCTCGAATCTTGTACTCCTGCAGTAATAAAGTAATACTTTGTGATTGAATGGGACTCTCTTAATTTACGTAGGAATATTAAATCAGAGGTGGAGGATGGAAAAACAATGAATTGAATGGGAAAAATGTCGAAATCGTGTATATACAACATCTTTATTTGTTTTCTTATCTTTTTATACCTACGTACAAAATACAAATACTCGCACCGTTTGTTTGAGCAACGGCACAGATGTGTGCAAAAAATGAACAATGTTGATTCAACATTAGAATGGCCTGAGGTGGGGTTTTCCAAAATGTCAACCTTTTTCTGGTATGGAGAGAAGGATAATTATACCTGTCATGACAAGGAGGACTTTCACCGTAATATCTTCTTGACAGGTTTTACTCCAGAAGAGAGGGAGAGAGAGAGATGCTCGTTCACTCCTGAGTTGAGTCGAAGGATGATGTAACCTTATAAATGCTGTTAAAAGCCAGTTAAAAGCTAACAGTTGTGTGCATACAAACTTTCGTGTTTGTAAACTTTACAGTTTGTTCAACCATTCTAGATTGGGGCTAAGTGGTAATACGAGGAAAAAAGGCTAAAATAATTTTTTTCTTTTCAACTCTGTCGACAGTGATAGCGAGTATTTTCTCGCCTTATCCCAAAGAAATGAGCTCATTACCATCCCCCTCACCACCACCAAGTGTCAATGCACTGCGTGATAATGATTAGTTACGTGGAATCCACTTTTGAAATCTCTGCCCAGCAAAAAAAACGTTGTTTATTCACACATAATTGAGCGACTATGATGAGTTCATTTTGCCCACTTTTTATCCGGTTCAATAGTGTTGATTTGCATTTTACGTTTAGACTATTTATCAATGCAGTGTGAGCTTGAGCTCATTTTCCATCAGACATTCCTGTTAAACACCTGCGTACTGCGAAATATTGACATTATCATTTATCATTTTCATAAAGAATGCGCAAATTGCTACTTCTTCGTAATTTTACGGCATTTTGCATATTACATACATCAAGACAAATAAAAAAAGCTGGCCATTTTTTGTCACTTCGCCTGCCCGTCCACCTAAGTTTCATTATTGAGCTCACCGTTTCATCAGCACCCAGCTTTCAAAGAAGAAGAGGTGAAAAATATTTATGACGAAACCCACCCAGATTTGCTCATATTTCAGTAGTAAAATGGCTCCGCAATTTTTAAATCCCTTCTCTTGACTACTGACTCCCATTCCGAGTCAGATTCATCGTGATAACTTTTGATATATGAATACTTAACCTGAGCAGGGTGTCAGGTTAAAGCTATTCACGATGCACTGCCAATCGCCAAGCTATAGCGTAACGCGTGGTGCACATTATAATACGATGATAACTTATGGTGAAGCTGTTTAACCTTTACAGCTTATAGCATTACCTAATAGTACGGTCTCACTAGCACCACTACTACTACGACTACTACTACTATTACTACTACTGGTTTCCGTCTCCATATAATATTTTTCCATTCTGGCACTATACAGCATTATAACGTGCTTACGTCGACAACAGTAATGATGAGGAGGTCTACTGTTCAGTGACACTCCTATAATTCGTTGCTGATGATTTTTTAGCTCCAACTCTTTTTGTGCATATCATTTGTATCCATCATCATGATTTCATATTTTATTAAGCCAAGGCAAGCAAACATTTCATTATTCACACCTTCTTACATAAGTATGTCTTTTGATGATTATTCATAAGTTACGACTGGTAAAGATCCACCATCAGCAAATCGACCAGCAAACGCAAGAAGAAGAAAAAAACAAACGGTTGCCAAAGTCAAGTCACAATTCTTTTTTGCCCTTTTCCTATCTTTCCATTGGAGATCATGCAATATTTATGAGAATATTAATAATTTTTTGAGAGCGATGAAGATGAGTAGCCAACGACCAACATGATTGTTTGTGCTGCTGTTGTTTTGTTGTTGCTGTAAGTTGCGGTCAGAAAAATTCTAACCTTGTTCTATCATCATCATGCACTCGATGCACTGTGTGTGTGTGTGTACACTTTTTATAAAAGAACAAAAAAAACACGCATATGTCTACTGTCTACTTGTCTAGCCTATTTATATGATCTCGTTCATGCTAAAGTTATTGACCGGGATAAATGTACCGATTCTTTGAAAAAAAGTGTAGTCCTTCATGTAATTTCTCTTGGCTCAGATTTGAAACAATGCGCAATAAAAAGAGATGAAGATTTCCAGATGAAGATGCTTGTTGTTGTTAACCAACAAGCAGGAGGCGAGGCTCATAATTCATATTTTGGTATTATCACCAATATCATTATATTCAATATTATTCGATTAAATCTCTTTCCCTCAAATGGCCTGTGGTTCAATGAATAATGCCTACAACTACTTGAGACGTTTAACAATAGCTTCATACTCAGGTTATTTCAACAGGGAACTGTCTTTTCGTTTTGGTTATTGTCGTTATTATAATGATGAAAGCACCTGGCACAACTTATGGGGAATCAGACATGTTTGTCAGTCTGTCGCCGCGCGGCGTTCTCTTCAGAGCAAGAGCTCTAGTCGATTTTACTCGAATTGGGTATAAATATTACTTTTAGACACATAGCATGCACCCTGTTGATCAGAATCGGTCAACTGTCGAGGAGAAGGGTGAGGGAAAGCATTTTAATGTTGTACGTACATCGTACATACTACATCAAACCTGGTCGTGACGAAACGCTTGAAAGCGCTTATCAAACAGAGAGACAATTTATGGTGCTGTTCAGCCACGTCGTTATGCCCGCATTTACAGCGGATTTATAATTAATGTTAGCCTGCTTTTCACGCTTAAATGTTTGATAAAAGACGCTAGCTGCTCCTCTAGTAGTGGTAGTAAGCAAGTATAGTGTCATGTTGATTTCTTGGTTTTAATTTAATGCTCTTTGCTCCTCTCCATTGTCCACTTTGTCCTACAAAAGCAACATTCTAGACTTATTGTGTAGGTAGTTGGTGCAAGTGAGTGCAGGTACACAAGTATCGACATTTTCTTGGTCAACCGTTTGTTAGTTCGTAGTAGATTCTCCATAAATCATTTGCCCCCTTTCAACCACACTTGTTCGGTTGACGTTTGAACGTGTAAAAAATACTCGTCAATAATTTTTCAACTTTTATAATATAAAAAAGGCAGGATACCCCTTCAATTCTTCACACAATGCCTATCGTATCTTGCGTGCCGTGCACACTTGGCCACAATAAGAAACGGCATGGAAGTAATAATGATGACCAGAGATCATAATATAGAACGAGCAACACAACAACCCAGAGAAAAATGTAGAGTCCAACTAACAAACAAGTAACAACAAAAAGCATAAAAAAAGTCAGCATCAGGTCACGTCGTCGTGAGTGTGGTCAGCAATAATAGCAATGATATAATAATAAAATAATGATGATGCAGGCGTCACCATTCACGTTAGATTGTCATCAGCAATTAGAATATGAACATGTTTCACGAAACGTTTCTCTCTTCTTGCAGAAAATATTAACTTGTTACGTTATTTAATATCAACCACGGCCACAATGAATTTTTCGTCGTGCATATACAGTATATAGTATGCCTTTGCTCACGTGCTTTTGATAAGAAGGCAGATATACTGCTCGTAAATAAAACCGGTGGGTGACCCCATAACGGTGCTGCTTTTGCATAAATTCAGGAGCAATTAAAAATTCGTCGCAATTAGTAACAAATTTTCGAAGGTGTAATGCAGTGAAAATTATAGAGTAAGTCATCTTCACCCTTGTCATCAGTCTTTTAATAACAATGCACACCCCAAATGACAATTATCTGATAAGCTTGTTACTGTCAAAGGGAATGTCTCTTCAATTTTTTTTCCCAAAAGGGAAGGTTGCGAAAAAAAAGATCCGAGTAGAAGTTACATCTCTGTTGGTTTGTCCACGTCCGTCTCATAAAGTTGGCGAAAATTGTTCAGTCCGTCAAATATCATTACTATTGTTAGCTTCGCGATTGTGATCTCCTATAGGACACAATGTCAAAAGAAAGAAAATATGTCCTCCGTGTCAAAATAATATAGTCATGATGCCTTTGACGATATGAGGACGATATGATGACTACAATCACTATAAACCTAGCCCGTTGTTGTGGCTGGCTGCATATATTTTGTGATCTTCAAATCTTGTCATCTCCCTGTGTCCTCCTCACTCTCTGTCTTCCCCTCTTTTATGACAATAATAAGCTGATGGTGAAGTATATGTCATTCTGCTTCATTTTCATTTTTTGATATTTATATTAGAAGGGTTGAAAATCTCACAGAGCAAAAATGGATTTGTTTGATGGTGTGTGTGGGCTTTTAGACAAATTTATGCGCGTTAATTTTCAAGTTTTTATCTATTTACAATTTTACGAACAAGTGGTTCGAGTGTAATGAAATGTTTGTTTTTTACACTTTTCTTTGGGATGATAATACGAAATATATTGGGTGGAAAAATTATGACGATAAAGAATTTCACGCAAATGTACATTATGTAGGGTACCACCACAGATAAAAAAAAATATATATATATATATATTATTGCGAAGTAATGATTTTCACTTTTCTACATGAATTCTTTTTTCTTTTCTTTTTTTACAGATCGACGGGAGGGATTTATCGAAAAACAACGCTATGATGGATGGTACAACAACTTGGCGCATCCCGAGTGGGGTTCTGTAGGTAAGAAGAGTGAAAAGAGCGAGAAGAAAATAATTATAATTTATGTTGAACAAAAAACTGGTATTTCTCAGTTTCAAAGTTGCTACAAGTTCGTTCCTCTCACAATCTCTGTATTTCTGTATATCTCTGGCTGTAGTCTCTTATTTTCTAGGACTATGGGACAGGAATGCAACAAAGTATTAAATAAGATCAGACATGATTCACATCTCTGCTGCTAGATAAGCGCAACTAGATTGTTCAAATGAGATAAATTTTATAGACGACATTAAATTCAGAGTTTATTTATGAACTTTACGTGTTACACTGTCATGGTGTGGTCACCACCAATGTAGCAGAGTGGATGGGAGAGGGATGAAATTGAATTTCTAAAAAAATAGTATGTACATTCTCGCACGTAAAATTGCATACCAGGTCGTCGTACATGCGGACGTTTTTAGTTGTATTTAGAGACGCCTAATTGAATTGAGATTTGCTTTCGTTGTATTAACAGATAGTCAACTGACGAGAAAAACACCCCCTGCCTATGCCGATGGTGTGTACATGCTGGCAGGTCAAAATCGCCCTAGTCCCAGAAAACTGAGTCAGATTTTTATGAAGGGAGAAGACGGACTTGGATCTACCGCCAATCGAACGGCAATGTTGGCATTTTTTGGTAAGAATGCAGCTTGTATTCATATTATTATGCTAATTTTTACAAAATGTTTTTATTATGTGTCTCTCGATAATTTACGACGTACACACACGCAACTACCTAAGTACTATTGAACCTTAGCAGTAGTACTTACGTACTTAGTAAGTAGATTAGTCACGTAATCGTGGTAGTAGATGAAAATTGTGCGACAAACGACACAATTTGCACTGTATTTATTACCTGTTATGAATGGCTACTGTGTGTGTATGTACTGCTCTGTACTAATTGTTAATTATTACCCCCCATTTTGTAATTAATGTAAAAGCACTTACATCTTCCTCACAACAAATTAGTCATTTTATCTTTATCTCTGCCAAAATATGCACTACTACGACCACCACCGCCATTGATATAGTGGGCATTGGTGGTGTATACGCAGCGTACGCACGCAGACCCGTAAGTAAACGCATTATTGAAGAATTTCAAAGTTATAGCAAGTACGTAATGATTATGTAGTCATTTCTTTGCAATGAAATCATGGCATTATTACCTATATGGCATTCGGTAATCTGTTGGTACTAGTGCTAGAATACCTACAACAACATTCTACCCACCACCACCACCACCACCAAAGCTCACATAAATGATCATGTCGTTGTTCAGCAGCAGCATCGTCATCATCACCATCATCATCGTGTGTGTACGGCTCTGTGCAATCTGCACACTTTTTATCTCGTGTATTTATCTCTCTTACGAAAAAGTGTAATACAAATTCTGCTCATGTCCAACGTATTTTTTCAATACCACATTAACTAATTGTGGGTTAGTGGCTGATTACAAAGCACTGCGTAGCGAAACAGCTACAACAGACAGTTTATAACGGCAGGAGCAGCAGCACCATCAAACAACAACAGTCAAACATTTTTTCATCTTTTTTTGAGCAGCATAGAATTTTGTTGTAAGTTGACTGGCAAAAAGGATTTTTTACAAAATCACTTATGAAAAATATGTTACTGTGTCTCGCCTTCCCCCACCATTACCATCCGTCTACATTTTTTCACTTGTCTTCTCTCCTCAGTCTAGGCAAAGGTCATCCTTTGGCTTCTGTCGAGGCTACCTTTGTCATAGTCTTCTGCATTTTCATGATAAAAAAACAGTTGTTTTGAATTGCAATGGAACGAACACTAAAAATCTGAATGCGATGATTCTATTGTGGAGGATGTTGATGATGATCGTGACAATGATGATATACTATAATAGAGGGGAGTTTTTTTGCTTCAAAATCTACGCAGCGGACGGACGTACGTAAGTACCACAAGACTCTTTTCTTGTGTACGCACAACATTGCACGTTTGACGTACTTAAATACAGATTTATGTTCCAAAAGTGATGATGACGATATGATGTAACATCACAAGCTTCCCCCTGTGTGTGCAGCTTTAAAATTTGTAAAGAAGTAAGAAATACGCAAATGACGAACAAGATCGTCGTCAGCAGCCCCAAAATCAAACTCAAACCAGATTTTTCCCTTAAAAAAGAAAAATTGCATCAAATTTGTTTTTGTGATAATTTTTTTTATGCTTCGCTGGTTTTCTTCTCCTTCTCCTGCCTCTTTCGTACTTTATCGAACGGCAGTGTACTTAATGTAACGTCGTCGTACATGTTTGCTTCTGCATTTTATATTCTCTCCTCTTGGAAAATTTTT